>JAHDVE020008408.1:0-31760 GCA_022606495.2 Halesus radiatus | reverse complement strand
CTAATGCTAATTTTAATATCCATTTTTCCATACAACAGAGAAAAATGGAGAAAATGTATCAACGAACCATTGATTCCCGACTTTATTATTTCAGGTCACGGTTAAAGAAGAGTTTCTTTATATTAATGTAAGCGGTATTTTCCAACTCAATGTTTACCTTTATTTCTTGAGATGAATCTCAATCGTCATTAAGAAGATCGGCTGCGCAGCCTGTTTCAAACAAAACTTAATTTTGGATCGGAAGCCAAATGCCCACCCAAATTGAATGATAATTTTTTTTTCAATTAAAGGTGCAGTAAATATCTAGTACGTATTAGAAGTTTTGTTTTTTTAATTATGATATAACAGCCAAATTTTTTTTGTTATTTTAAGAGAAATATCGGGAATTATTTGCGGGTTAATTGTATTTTTTTGTCACATTTGCCATGTAAATATGATTCCATAAAATAAAATTTAAAAAAAAAAAAAATTATATTTTAAATTATGTACGGCAAATTTGTGGTAATGAATTAAAAAAATACTTTGTGTTCACCACTTTTTAAATATACATAGATATCAACATGTTTCGAAAGCGATGCTTTCTTCATCAGGAATATATAAAATACTCAAAAATAATTATGTCTATTATTATTTTTTAGTATTCTATATTTTCCTGATGAAGAAATCATCGCTTTCGAAGCATGTTGATATCTGTGTATACTAATAAAGTGGTGAATACAAAGTATTTTTTTTAATTCATTTTTTAATAATGATGCCACAAAGTGAATACCAATCTTTTGAAGAAATTATAAATTTGTTGTTTCCAATTTAAATATAAGCCCATCATAATGCTGACTTTATCACGTTTTACTTATTTATTTTATAATTCAATTTTCATGGTACAAAGGGTTTTTATTACCGTTTACCCTTAAATAAATGCTAAAGATATCTCTAAAATCATGAAAAATCGATTTATTTAAAAGCCTATATTTCATAATTTAAAAAAAAGCTTCTATTTCAGGCTAAATATATGTGATACCCATTGACGAAAAAAAAATCATTCGGTTTGGGTGAGAATTTCGGTTTCAAATACAAAATTCAGTTTTGTATGAATCAGGACGCGTAGCCGTTCCTCTTAACCCAAGTTACCAAGTGTTTGTTTATAGAAACAGCTCATGAAAAATTAAGTGATTTCATAAAAATGTCGATTGCCATAAAGATGATCTAATTTGATACTCATTTCCCCAAAAAGGGAATTTTTCCAAATAACCGCCATTATTTACACCTGAACACATTTCTTTACGATTCGGGAAAACCGGTGATCATCTTTCAGTGAAAGGTTTTCTAAAATTAGAGTAGATTCATTCTATTTTCAAAAGCGTATTGATTTTAATAATAGCGCTATCAAAGACGTCTCCCTCATCCCTTAATTTGAGGGACGTAAGAATGTGCAAATGCCAAATTGGCAATTTGGCAAAATCGTAACCGATTTGAAAATGGCAATATCAACTTCAATCAAATTGATTCAATATATTACATAAATAAAGTTTGCGTTTCAAGAAAATATTTTAACAGAAACGACTTGAATTGAATTGAGCAATTGTTGAAACATAGGTTTGATCCCCATTGAAGATAGAATAATATTGAAATGTACATAATACGAGTATTTCTTGTGAATTGGATAAATTAATATTAATTAAACAATATTGATTTTGGAGAGAGTGGCGCTGTGCTCGACTAAACATACAAAGATATAAATATATCCTTGCAAAAATATTTAATACAGTGTGGTTTTAAAATAGATATTAAAAATGTGTATATTCTTCTGAAAGCAATATTTTTAACGTACATATTTCAATGTTATTACAGAAGCAATTCCTAACGATATATCAATTTCATATAAAACTTCAAGTAAAGGGTGTTTTTTTAGAAGTATACAAATTCAAAATGAAAAAAATAACACATTAAAATAATGTTTATGTCTATGATATTGGCTTTATTAATTTTATGCCATAATTTTTTTTAAATGATTTCGGGCATATATGAGTGCCACGGCTAGCTCAAATGAAGCGCAATCGTGAAGTCCAATTTTCGACAAGTTTATCGAGCAACCGTATATCGGCAATAACACGGCGAATCTTGACTTCCAAATGGTCCAACGTCTCTGGTTTATCAGCATAGACTAGTGTTTTCACATACCCCAAGAAAGAAATCTAATGGTGTGAGATCACAGGATCGTGGAGGCCAGTTCACAGGTGTTTAAAAACCAAACCTCTAAAAAAAACACCTTATATATAACAAGTCTGGTACCCAAAAGAATCACAATTTTTTATTAATCAAAATTCTGTCTTTTAATTGTTTCTAATTTTGAAACTGTCAATTCATAGAGGAATTCCATATAAAAATGAATTTTTTGATTAAAAAACCTTTGTAACTTTTTTCCACTTATTTATTTTCGACCGAACCGGTTTCACCCTATCCCGACATCCTCAGACTGGTACAATGAATACTTAATCAATGGTATATATAGCATTGATGTTGGGAGTGAGTTCCCTGCTTTCTACTATTGTTTTTATTACTTGAAATTTATTTTATTGCTGACGGTACTGTTTATTATGTTTTTAAAGACTACTTTCGGGTTGGTTTATTACCCTCTGGAAGACGGATTACATTGTGTTTATTTACTGAATCTATGGGTTTATTTTTTAAATTATATAAAGTCATTCGTCAGCTTTTATTTGAACAGATGGTTCTTTCTAGTTTTGTTATTTCCCTGTGATTTCCGTCTTGTTTGCTAAGATAAATTTTATAGCCGTTTTGTCCCATAGTTACATGAACTATGGAAAACCAGGTACATTTTTCTTGGGTCTTTAAAATATTTTATTACGTTCACATCAGGGTAATATCTTCTTAGAGTTCGCCTTGGATGTCTGCCACAAAAATTCCCAGTTACATTTTATCCTGGTATTTTGCATGTGCTTCCTATTTACATTCATGGTTATATACTATCAGTGCATATAAGTAAGGTTACACTATAATGGATATATTAGTGGAGAGTCAGCATTTTTCTCTAATTGATTATTCATTACGTACTTTTCTTCTACTTTGCTTATTAGTCGATTAATTTCTAATGATTCTAATTTATCTAATTTTTTACCCTTATTGCACACATGTAATATTATAACATCTGTGTCTTTATGGAATGAATGGTGATTGTCTATTAGATGGTTAGCTACGTTCGACAGGTCCTTTTTATTGTTTACCCAGCTAGAAAAGTGTTCTCTTATCCTGGTGTAAAAGGCTCTGCCCGTTTGGCCTACGTAAAAAAACCATAGATTCAGTAAATAAACACAATGTAATCCGTCTTCCAGAGGGTAATAAACCAAGCTGAAAGTAGTTTTTAAAAACATAATAAATAAAATAAATTTCTAGTATTAAAAACAATATTAGAAAGCAGGGGAACTCACTCCCGATATCCATGCTATATGTACCATAGATTTAGTATTCAATGTACCAGTCTGAGGATGCCCGTGATAGGGTGAAACCGGTCCGATCGAAAATTAATAAGAGGAAAAAAGTTACAAAGGTTTTTTAATCAAAAAAAATTATTTCAAAATTCTGTCACCTATAAAGTGATCTTTGTTTGATCCAATGGTCACATTGAGATTTTTTTCATCTGAAAATACTGAATAACCTTCGAAAATTTTATAATAAATAACGTTAACAGGAACCTCACGATATACCAGTCATCAATGGTCTGACGGCGGTATCCGATGATTTATTTTTCGCATTTTCTTAAGTTGGCTTGTGAAAAGACGTTCAGTGCGAGAATGGTTGTCAATCAACGTATCGCCTCATTCAAAATGTAAAACAAATAGTAAACTTTAGTTTTACAGTAATCAGCTGCTTTGTAAGCCATCTGTATCAAAACAACCACATGTTACTCCTCTCGGAAACAAATTTACACTGCAGCGTGAAATTCAAAATTGTCGCGAAAATCAGCCATTGAAAAATCGGTGACCAGACAGTTGATCCCTAATAGTTGGCCCCCCGACAGTTGGCGTCATGGAACCGAAAAATCGATGAACGTTTGACAAGAGTCTCACAAAAAATACTATAGTGAACTCAGCTTTTTGCGACAATGTGTACTGGCTTGCTGATGTAGAATGGTTTTAACTTGTATAAGCTAATATTATTTATTAATTGTATTTATTTTACATGTACATTTAGAGAAATTATAAAAATAACAAACGTATACTTCAATAATTCAAAATGCTAAAAAATATGTTTGGGCTGGCAGCATCATGCTTGACAGATCTCTGCGGGAGGGATAATCTTAGAGGAAACTCACGCTCAAGGTCGGCCAAGTTTGATGCGTCGAACAGGCTGGTTGAACCCTATTTTATGAATGCTGCTAAACTTAGGGACAGGGCTTTAAAAGTACTGGGTCCACATTCTTCGAATAACCTTCCATTTAGTTTGAGGTCAGAAAGCAATTTTAAAACCTTTAAGAAAAGTTTAAATAGATCTGTATTTTAAAGGGGCTACAAAGTTTAACACGAAGATATAAAGAGCCCTTGAGATTTTAGTCTTTAAACGGCTAACTAACTAACGCAAAATCACGCCGTTTCCCCACAAGGGTAGGCAGAGAGGATCGCCAAACAACTCGATCTTAGCACACACTTCTTGCTTCATTCACATTCATACATTATTTTCTATTACTCCGACTTCTGACATGGCCCGACTCAAGTATTTGATTCACCTGATCGTGCCATGTCTTCCTTGGGCATCCCCGGCTTCTTCTTCAATTCGCATTTGCGTTATATATTCTCCATACACTACTTTCTTAGTTCATTCGCTCTACATGCAATTAAGGTCGCCATAGAAAAATTATCCATTTTATATTATTCGTTACATACTTATTAGTATTTTGAATTGAACAATTTTCAAATGTCGACATCGACCATTAGTCATTCTTTCAAGGGTCATTATTTTTTTTTCTGAAAATTCTAAATAGTGATCTTTCACCAGGGCGATACTGAAAGCATCTACCACTCTCGAACATTCGGCAAATATAGATTGTGAAATAACACAAATTTACCTGGGCCCGCCGGGATTTGAGTCTGCGACTCCTAGATTCGTATACAAGGATCGTAACCACTCAGCCACGGAGGTCATTATGCAATGATAGAGGATAGAGTGAGCAGATAATATAACCCACGATGCTCAGGAATACGACGCATCTGTCCACTAAGTGTTAGTATCAAAATAAATATAATATCCAAATTCGTATTCTATATATTCCTGATGAAGAACGCATCGCTTTCGTAACATATTAATATGTTTAAATTAATAAAGTGGTGATTACAAAGTATTTTTTAATTCGAAGAATACGCATTTCAAAATGCAGATTAGATAGTTCGTAAAGAAAATAATTATAAAAAAGATTTTTTTCTTTCTGTGCTGCACTGGAGGCGTTTGTGTTATGAAATCGATTGTAAGGTTATAAAAATTTAAATGATTTTCTTTAAGGATGAATTGTATTGCAATCACACGTAATCAATTAGTTCCAATAACGTCTTAGGAGGAACCAACCTTTCACACTAACAAAACATCCCCAAAGAAATTTCATAACTGCCAAATTTTAAAAGCAAATTAGAAAATATGTTTAAATTATTCTATATTCTCCGTGAATATTTTTTGAATACATTATTGTGTTCGATGTTTATCATTTGTCTATACTTGACATTATTATTTATGAGTATTCTGTATATTCCTGATGAAGAAAGCATCGCTTTCGAAACATGTTGATATGTGTATATTAATGAAGTGGTAAATACAAAGTAATTTTTAATCCGTTTATCAAAAAAAATGTTATAATCATTGCATTAAAAATGAAAATTTTTATTGTAATTTTGACGTAAAACTACAAAAAAACCATTCTGTTCACAGAAAAGACTATAGAATTTTTTTTCTCGATAATTAGTTTTTCTTCTGTTGAGGCAGTTTATCAATGTTTTATTTGTGTCCTCGTCTGGAATTACGTTATATGCCACGATGTAACAATAAACGTGTTCTGCGAATGAGAGAATAATGGAAAATATTTCTGTAAAAAGGACCGTGGACAAACAAATAAATTTAAAAAGCGTTTAGTAGTCGTACGATAAATTACTTTTTAAATGTGTTTTCTGGAAACTAACTGGAAACTCTCGAATAGTTTTTATTGTTTAGCTTCCTCTTGTATAGGTACCGAGTAATGTCACCTGACGTGGGACGAAAGGGATGAAGGTTAAAAAATGTTTAAAAATGCTTATAAACAGGTTCAAATAGACCTTTTCTAGTTGTTGCCGCAGGGGGTTAAATTATTTAATTTAAGTCGGGCAGAAAAATTGTGGGCATTCGCAAAATTCTCATTTTTGTAATTACCGCTTAGTATTTGAATGAATAAATACGTTGGGTTCCCAACCAAGCGTCATGGCTTCAATTCTTAGCTAGCTAAGTCCTCCATAGCTGCACAATCAACTTTTAAGAGTAAGAAGAAATCTGATCAGTCAATATACAGGATTATTAAAAACGTTGAACTCATTTTGGACCGCCATGTTTTTATTATGGTGGTCCATTTGAAAGATTCGCCTATCCTAACAAACGGATTGCAATCTTTGAAGCACAGATGTCAGGTGGGAATGTTGTCTTTGTTCTTCCAGCATTACAATGGAATGCTCTAAGGCTAAGGAACTAGCGTCATTGATTGATTGTTTTTGTGTTTAATTCGTAGAAATCTATTTAATTTTTAATTTTTTTTATTTAATGTAATTCAAAATTAATAATATTTTTTATTAAGTTCTGCAACTATTTTTAGTTTTTATTGTTGAGACAACTGTTTCGGGGTTCAATAGTTTGAAAATGGCCTAGAACGTCGAAACCGTTGTCACAATAATAAAAACTAAAAATTCTTTCAGAACTTAATAATGACATTATTGAATTTGATTTACATTAAATTTAAAAAAAAAGAGTCATTTATCCCTTCGGCACCGGGGCACAAGCGGGAAACAAGCCAAATGCTAGCCCAATATTTATACGCGGTTGACATTTTCCAAATGAGTATCACTTCTACGACTCGTTTTGATGTTCAACAGCTCGGTTGTGGGGTGATTTGTCGTCCTCTGTGTTTCCTCCCTCCTAAAACATAGGTTTCTTCAAGATACAGGTACACTCTATCCTGTCCTCTAAAAGAACCCCCACACAGTATTCCCAAAGACGACATAGGCCCTGTGAGAAATTATTTCCGTGGGTGGAGTTACTTTAAAAAAAAAGTTTGTATATACGGTGTAGAATGGATGTATAGAGAAAGGATTGCAGCAGAATACATAAAAATTAAATCCTTCAGTGAAATAGAGTTGGAATAACGAAAAAGCAATGTACGAAAATACTATTGAAACCACATGATGCAGCAAAGAGGGTTTAATATGATAGAATTGTGTAGCGAACAAACCACTTTGCCCATTTCCGTATAGATTTCACACGATGGTTAAAAATGTTGTAATTTACGAACACTAAACAAATAGTTTTTTTTTTGAAATTCGGCCAGACATTCGTGAAATATCATTTTATACTTTCATTTTAAACAACTGTTAACTGTAAATATAATATCTACAATTAATCTATTAAAAATATGTCACAGCCTGGATCAAAAAACATAACCCAATACATAAAATACTATACTTACTCGATAGTCCCTTCACTCTTCTTCAGTGCAATATACTTTAATATATTTTTTATTATTATTCAAACTCCCAGAGGGATTTTACATACAGATACATCATTTTTTAAATCACATAAGAAAAAAAAAGAAAAGATGCACAAAAGTTAAATTAAACTTGAGAAAAGTTTAGTTACACTGGAAAAGCTACGACAAAAGTTAAGATACACTTGAAAAAGGTAAATACTGCAATATCCATCAAGTCAATATTAACATTAATGACAAATAAGTAAATAATGTGAATGTTGTAGTTAACAATAATTTATTAACTAGGCAGAAACAGTTCGTTAATCTTTCTTTAGAAATTTACCACGTTTAGATTATTGTAAAATACATCCTTATCATTTATGTATTTGTTACAAAAACTGTGCAAGCGTTGAATTGGGGAATTCAAACTATAGTTGGAACGGGATATACATATTTAAAATGTTAATGTTTGTCTTGTAATTCGTTTAGGTATGCATAGGTTGATTAAATGCAGGAGTTCAGATCAATCGAATTTACAATTTTATAATTTTAGTAAGAAGGTTAGGTCGCTAATTTTCCGTCTGTTTTTCAAACTTAGTCGAAAATATTTATAATTACATGTTTATTATTTTTTAATGTAATCAAAACAAAAATATAAAATGTATTTCTCTTCAAATTCTATACCTAATTTACATTTTTTATACTGCAGAAATAAAACATAAAAACAAAACTAATCAATAGACATCAATACTTGTACCACATTTAACACATCCACGTAAAAACCTCAGCACAGGCTCTCCCAGTGAGGTGGTTACGACACATATAACACTCCATTCATAGTATCACCTCTTCAAACTTACCTTACATTCCACATTATAAAACACCATACAAAGCACCTTTATTATACAAAAAAAAAACATATTAATTAAAATGGTACTGTATAATATAAATAAATATCTTATTTATTAATTTGTTAATTTTCTTATATTCACTTATAAAACAATACAATGATGCTTCAATTTGATTATTTTTTTAAATTTATTAACTTTAAAGAAATTTACAAAAATAGACAAAAAAAAGTCCGGATAAGCTACTTCCTGGTAGTTTGACTAACGGGTGCTATTCTATCAGAATATTATTATTATGAGTTTGCAGTTTATGGTACTTCTTGTTGTTATATAAAAAAAAAAAACAAATATATCACAATATAAAATATATAAAATTTTGTTTAATTGCAACAATAACTTCAGATCTGAGTCTTTCAAATATTCATTGGTACCTAGACTTCACACAGTAGGTAATACATATTCCGATGTAGTAGGCATTTTCAACTGCTGTGAATACAAATCCAAACAAACAATTATTGCATACATCCTGTGTAATTATTAGTGTGTCTAGAGTATAAGTAACAATGAATGTGAGGTATGTTTTGATTTTTCGCCTCTGAACTAATTATTTACAATGGTACTTACACTATGTTATTCCTGTATTTGTTCGATATATTATCTTTGAACCTACTGTGATGTGTTTTGCACCTGTTTATTATAACTAACTTTACATGTAAAAGCCCATATAGGGCGTATATTATACAATAAATAAATAAAACATAAATATTTCACAATAATCTAATGCAATAATTTAATAGGTAATATATTTAAACTGCTAGGAATCATGTGATCTTACATTCTTGTTCATATTTATTTGTACGCTTGCAAACAATTAGTCCTTCATTAAAAAAAGTATCATAATTGTTCTCTAGCCTTTTTATACAAAACTAGGTGATATGTACCCGGCATTGCTCGGGTTTTTAAAAATATTTTTTTAAATTAAGTTATGAAGTTGTGAATTCTTGCTGATCCGTTGGGTTCCTTAATTTATTTGACAGCAATCTACTATCTCTAAACAAATAAACATTCATTTTAAAATTTTATTTAATTCCAAAAATTTATTTTTCCGAAAAATTTTAAAATAAAAAAAGTTCTTAAGAAGGTACCTACTTACGTTTTCACTTTTGAAAATATTCTACCGAAACAAATCTTCTTCGTTTGAATATGTAATCTGTGGCCAACCGGAGTGCTTTATCTATGGGATAACCTTAATACAACATGGCTGGTTCAATGTTTTTCATACTAATTTCAAAAGGTTATAGCATCAGTTTTACATATTGGATTTTATTCAAACTACTCTTTAAACCTTCCCGGCACTAATAAGAACAAACTGAGCTTTTATTAGCGAAACCGGTTTAATATATAAGGTTGTCACTGTGCTGAATCATAATTTTGTACCTCGGAATTTGTCTAACGAAAAGAATTTTGAGACGGATAAAAGTACGTAGGTAATATTATGTCTCTATTTGTATAAACTTTTATGAAATAAAAAAATTAATAAACCATTGAATTTGGCACTGATTAAACATGATTGATATTTGTTTTACGGGAAAGTCCCCAGGCTGTAATTCCATACCTTATAACAGATTCAGCTAATGATAAAAAAATATTCTACGTTAACAGATTGGAACAAAGAACTTTAATTTATGTAATTTAATTATTTAATTATTCATTTGTGTTTATTTATGGACAATATTTTTTATAGTATAAACAATTATTATATAGAATGATGTGTATGTACTGTAAATTATTAATATATGATAGCGTTTCGTGAACGCCTCTCTATGAGAACCTGTACTGAGGTGTTCACGTATTTAATTTATAATATTATTGTAAAATGATCATACATAATGTTAAAAAATAATAAAAAAAACAAAATAAAAATATTGTAAAAAAGACAAAAATTCTAAAAAATTACTAAGTAACTAACCATCACACCGTTTCCCCGCAGGGGTAGTTAGAGAGGACGGGCCGCCAAACAACTCGATCTTGGCATACACTTCTTGCTTCATTCACACTCATAGAACGCCTCATACATTCTCTTCTGTTATTCCGACTTCTGACATGGCCCGACTCGAGTATTTGATTAACTTGATCGTGCCATGTCTTCCTCGGGCGTCCCCGGCTTCTTATTCCGTTCACATTATCATCATATATTCTCCTTACACCCCTCTCTTCGTGTATTCGTTCTACCAAACCATCTAAGCGTCCCTTTCTTAATCTTGCTCACTACGCTTACATCAGCCTTGCATTCCTTACGAATCTCAACATTTTTCACACGATCATACATGGTTAAATTAAAGAACAAAATTATTTATATTAAATTCTGTTCCTTTTGTTTTCAACAATATTAAATGTCTCGATGTACTCTCTCTTATTTGTTTCAAAGATGTAGCCATGTGATTATATAGTTTAATTGCATATTAGAAAAAGTGTTAAAAATCAATTAACTACAATTAATAATCATTTTTTTAAATGGCTTTTTCTTGAATTTATTTACATATTGATATTAATAATTAAATACTTTATTTTTTAATTTCTATTATAAATCTATTAATCAATATTTTATAATATTTGTTTTTTAACATTTTTGATTAATTATTAGCTACTTTAATCAATTTCTTTTTAGGTTTATAATTTGTCTATTCTTACAATATTGTGTTCCATGCTTATCATTCGACTATACTTAAAATTATTATTTTTTTATTAATCTGTATACCCTGATGAGGAAAGATTCGCTTTCGAAACATGTTGAGATGTATGTATTAATAATGTAGTGATTATAAAGTAATTATTAATTCATTTATTAATAATGATACCACAAAGTGAATAACAATCTTTTGAAGGAATTATAATTGCATTTTATTTAAAATGTATTTATCCGTCGGTAGTATATTTTAATGAGGTATTAAGAGTGTAATTTGTCGGATCTTACTAATATTTGGTCTAGTCATACAAAAATGTATTTATGTGTATTTCTTAGTTTAGAATACAATCAATAATAACACCCAAATAAACAAATACAAATACTTTTCCGATATTAACCTTCCTGCAACACGCCTCACATAACTCATTGGAAATACATTACATGATGATTTTTTCCATTTCATAATTTATTTTGAAGTATACAAAGAGAACAAAAATTTCCCAAGATTTTCCGAGGGTGAAAGTTGGTATCACTGTCGTAATATTACGATATGTCACATTATACCATGTCCCCATACGTAATATCACATTTTCCTGCGTATCTCTGCGTGCTATGGGAAAGCACGTTTTCTTCAAGGGCGCACGTTTCCACAATAAACTTTCAGGGACGCCATATTTTGATTTGGACGAGACCACACAGACCTTCATAATATCAAAACGTATGTTATTATGTAATGTCACGGCACAGGGGGTTCTTCATTTGTTTGAAAATATGGTTGATAAAAAAATTTAAAAAAACAGTAGACTGACCACACTTCAGTGGTCTATGTGGTTGAGAGGTTACGAATCCAAAGGTATCGGGTTCAAATCCCAGCGTGCGCAAGTAATTATTTTATTCATGTGCCAGAGTAGTAGATACTGTTAGAATCGCCCTGGTGAAAGACCACCATTCGGATTCGAAACGTTGCTTGAAATAATTTTAGCCGTGTTTAGTTACCAGATCTGTATAGCCAGGTACTTTCCCAATTTCCTCTTCCCCATCTCCTGCCCCTCCTCAATACTTTCAGCCTCATTACATACACCAATTGGGGATGCCGTAGTCTCACTGGCGCCAGACGGTTGGGAGCAGTTGGACTCTTGTATATTATTCACATAAAAAAGTATGATAGTATAATATATCTAGAAAAAAGTATAAAGAAAATACACACAAAAAAATTGTGTGTACCAGATAATTTGAGGATAGTATAATAATTAATATAGAATAATAGTTCAGTTCAAAGAGATAAAAAAAAAACCTGGAGTTAGCGCTTACGTATCCCAGATAATTTGAGCATAGTATAATAGTTAAGTACTTATGAAGAGATGAGAAAAACAAAAATTATTGAATAAACAATTATGTATATGTGTTTGATAGGTACTGGTTGGTGCCATGAGGAAAAAAATGCGTTTAAAATCGAGTACAAAAAATACATATTACTGAGTAATATTGATAAGATTGAGTTACGTATCACTAAGCTTTATGAGCCGACGACGAAAGTCAGGAATGCAGCCCAAAGAGGATGCAACATATAGTTAATAACATATTAAATATATTTTGTTCAGTAAGTTCAAAAAGTAACTTTGGTAAATTGTTTATAACCAAATGTTTGTCCTTTTTCCTATCCTTGGTTATGAATGAATTAGTTTATTACATTTTCATCATAAATAAAAGTTACAAGACAACCTAATTTAAATAATTTATAGTTAACTAACTAACTAACTAACCATCACGCCGTTTCCCCGCAGGGGTAGGCAGAGAGGACGGACCGCCAAACAACTCGATCTTGGCATACACTTCTTGCTTCATTCACTTTCATACAACGTTTCATACATTCTATTCTGTTATTCCGACTTCTGACATGGCCCGACTCAAGTATTTGATTCACTTCATCGTGCCACGTCTTCCTTGGACGTCCCCAGCTTCTTCTTCCATTCACATTGGCGTCATATATTCTCCTTACACTCCTTTCTTCATTCATTCGCTCTACATGCCCAAACCATCTAAGCGTCCCTTTCTTAATCTTGCTCACTACGCTTACATCAGCCTTGCATTCTTTACGAATCTCAACATTTTTCACACGATCATACATGGTTTTACCACACATTCGTCTCAGAGATCTCATTTGTACATCATTCAGTCTACTTTCATCCTTCCTCTGCCAGTTCCATGCCTCACTGCCATACATCAGAGTTGGTATCAGCACTCCATTGTGGACTGCTAGCTTCGCTTCTTTGGACAACTTTTTGTTTGCGCCAACCGCGTTCAGTCCTCCGTTAATGGAGTTTCCTGCATTCACCCTTCTTTCAATATCCCTATCAGTCTTTCCATCTCTCTTAAACATACTTCCCAAATACACGAACTCGTCTACCTGCCCCAAGTATTCATCATTCACAACTATATTGCACACTGTTTTCGTACTCTCTCTTTCAAACACCATGACTTTAGACTTACTTACTAAACCTCAATACAGGCAATATTCAGTTGATGTTTTTGAATCTGTGTTATTAAAAACTCAACAATAATGTAATGGCAATTTTCTTAATACTTATACTGCCCGGATACAGAAATAAATAACTCTATTATCAAAAACTCGTCGTAATGCAAAAAACTGGCAATTTTCACCTTTCGTGTTTCGAATTATCAGAACAATATACAATTATCGGTGAGAGTGCGGATTGGAAAAAAAGTTTTCAAATAAAATCGAGAACAAATTTGTATGAAATACGTACTTATATTAGATATTTTTTCTTTCATTTAACATTCAATACTAAACCAAACGCTCAAGTTGAATTGTTTCTCATGTAAAAGCCAGAGAAAATGTCGTAAATACTGTCCTTGGGTCTTGCTTGATTTTAAAATCTATAATATTAAGAGAACTAATTATTCCATTTTGAAAAATTATTATGACTATTGTTGAATGTTTTTAATTGAGACTTAAAATTATCATATTTCACATTGAAAAAATGCTGAGAGTTAAAAACAGTTAGCCTAGCAAATTGAATCATTAATTGAAGAAAACCTCCTAGAACCTTTCAGTATGCACCACATTTTCTCACAGGCTCCTATGTAAAATTTGCCCACCATTTCAACGGCTGGAGGTAACCACGTGACTACCTAAGTTTTTCATACCGCGCATTTCTCGCATACAAGACATCATCATTCGTGTATTGACTGGCGGCGAGCGATCATTCAAAGATTTTAAAGAATAAAACAATTATTATTGTTTCCTGCGCTTTCAAACGTTGTAAAAATGGAAGTGATTCACTAAAAATTCAAGTTCACTCCTTCCCATCCTCTCAAAGACCCTCCACCCAGCATCCCCAAAGATAATATAGGCCTTGAGGGAAATTATCTCCCTCAAGGTCTCCTGTGTGGAGTTACTGTAAAAAAAAAGTGATAAAGAAAATTATCAAAACTATCGCATTACATTTCACAGATAAGTTTTTTTTACTGTGTTTTACTTAGTCAATTATATAATACACTAATAATTTTAATGATACAAAATCGCAGCCATCTACGTTTCTTTTGCGTGATTTTGACTGCGGTAAGGAAATTAAAAACATTTGTAAAAAGGGTCAAACTAAATGCTCCAACAAAATATTTGGTTTTTTTAAACAAGCTTTTTCCTGCTTACTATTTTACTTATTGACTGATTGGGTTAGTTTGGAATCTATTCGACGAGATTTGCCATATGTTCCACAAAATTATAAAAAGGACGAGTTGATCATTAACAGATTTGCTTTTCGATGAGTAAATACTACTTCTTTGCTGGTTGGCTGGAGATTGTCGGGATGCATTTATTGTCAAATCAAATGACAGTGACCCGCCTAAGCTTGCCCCCTAATTTTGGTTGCTTCTCCTTTCGTGTTCCTGCTCCGTGCGATATATAACGAATTTTATTATTAAAAGTATATAAATATGAAGAAATCAACTTTTTTCACTTTTCAGGATATATTGACTTGGGCAATATTTTTACCAAATAAAACTATTTAAAGAACAAGATAAACTTTTTTTATCTTAGATTACAATATACGAGAAAAAAAAACAAAAACATGATACCCACATCTGGTAAAACAATAAATAAATGCTGATAATGTACGTGTAGTCTGACGACTTACGCCAATTTTTAATTACGTGTCACAGCATCGAGACACATACAACCTCCTCCCTCGCTGGTCGTTTAGTTACTAAAACTGAAGCTACCGAGTAGCTCAGTCGCGGGGAGCAGGGTGAAGTATGTGAAATTAAATACTCTTAAAATATAATGCCTCCAGCTTGTGAAATTTGATGGCAACATGCTACACAAGCGCCCTCTAGCTGCCCGAGTTGCATGAACTGGTTTTTTTCATACATTTTTATAGATTTCTTGTGAAATATAGTCTTATTAAATTATAGAAATCGAAAATCATTCACTAAACAAAAACGTGTCCTAGAAGCGACACGTTCTCATGTGGCGAATGTTTACCATGTGCAAAATGTTGAGCGAGCATTTGACGTCTTTCCCAATTGTGTACCGGTGCCGAAGGAATTAATGACTCTAAAGATTGCAATCCCTTTGTTAAGATAGACGAATCTATCAAGCGGACTGCCCGTTTTTGCACAGAGTAAAGGGTTTTTTCAGATATTTTGGGGCTCCCGATCACATGTGGTTGCCGAATTCTACAGTGGGGATCGCTTGCGATTTGTACAGGGTAGTGGTGGGCGAAGCGGCTCGGTTTAGTGAGCCGGATCACTAAATCAGCTCTCTGTAAAGACAATCCACATGAAAAATATCGTGTAAGAGCATCTTAAGGACGTCTTTGGGAGGGCCAAGGGAGCGAGGGAGAGGGCATGGTGAGGGGCGCGAACCGCCGTTCAAACGAGCCGGATCCGCCAAACCGGTACACTACACTACATTAGGGTCAGCAGTTGTGTACTATTTACGCCCAGCTTCTAAGAGGCTAAATTTACTCTGGCTTCGATGGAGCCCTATACCTGAGCTGGCCACTTAGGGTTACACCAAGCCCTTTTATTATTATCTTTGAATATGGTCGTTGTAATTTGATTAGGTCGTTATATTTTTTCATCCACCCGGTAGGTACACCACTACGTAAGCAAAAATCTCTTTATTATGTTTTATCTTTAACATAGTATGATATTATTACCTGAAATATATATTTTTCCGTATTTAGTAAGAAATGTTGTGTTAATTAAGCTGTCTCATGGTATTTGTTTCGATAATAGAGCAATAGCGTGTTCGTAATTTTGTGTTGCATGCATCACAATATTAGATAATAGTGAAAAGTAAGAAGTGAGGTGGAAGCTTTCCAACCAAATACTGTAGAAATATAATAATACGCGCAGCTCCTGATATTTACCATACACTGAGATGAAAATATAATACACCAGCGCCCCTAGCGGCGCGAGTTGGAAAAAATTGATATTTCCATACATTTTAATAGATTTTCTGTCACGGCCTCCATGGTAAGGCTGTCGACTATGAATCCGAAGGTCGCGGATTTAAATCCCGGCGTGCGCGAGTAAATTTTATTTAATTAATTTGTGCTTTTTCACAAGTAATTCATTAAAAATAATATATTGTATATTTGCGCACGATCCAGAGTGGAAGATACTCTCAGTATCGCCCTGGTAAAAGACTACCATTCAGAAATGAAACGTTGCTTTAAATGGCTTTTAGCAGTATTTGGTGACCAGATCTGAATAGCCAGGTAATTCCCCACCATCCTCTTTTCCTTCTCCTTCCCCTCCAGAATACCATCAGCCTCATAACATTTCCCAATTGGGGATGGCATAGTCTCACTGGCTCCAGACGGTTGGGAGCAGTTGGAACTCTTGTGCGGTATTCATATAAAAGAACAAATTATAGAAATCGAAAATTCGAAGTCTATGATATTTGATTACACGCGTAGCTTTGTCAAAATACTAACAGCCTGCTATACTACCGCATCTTGTGACCTGGGTTATATGCTTCCAAATTGTATTATATTGTAACAATTATTTAATTTTCCTTGTAAACTATTTAGACAGCTTTAAATATTTTAATAGCCCTTTTTAATGTGTATATATATATATATGAGCAAAACAAGGAGTAAAATCACATGTAGGTCGCCTAATATACATATTTTTTAAATTTATTTCACAGACGATCCGTTAAAATGTATGAAAAATACCTATTTATACTACTCGGACCGCTAGAAAGCGCTATTGTAGAATGTTGCCATCAAACGTCAAGAGCTGGAGGTATTGTCATTTAAGAGTATTTGTTTAACTAACTAACTAGCCATCACGCCGTTTCCCCGCATTGAACAAAGTCTCGGTTGTCCAATTAGGAGAGAAGCAACTCCCGGATTGACTAAAGGTTCTAAGTTCAAGTCTCAGTCGCAACCTTATCTTTTTAATTTGTCTATCTTCTTCCATTTCGTGTTTTTATTGACAGTTGATTAAATTTCTTTCTACTACCATTATTATATTAATTGTTTTTCCCCCCTTTAATTTTTTTTTTAAATTTCATTTAAATCAAATTTAATAATGTTATTATTAAGTTCTGCAAGCATTTTTACTTTCTTATTATTGTGACAGCTGTTTCGGCGTTTAAGGCCATTTTCGATCTGCGGTTAATCCACATTGTGACGACTTATTTATATGATTTTATTTACTCCTAACCAATTCTAATTTGGACGGGTTTTTAAAAATAATAATTCTTTATTATCGCTTAAACCTATTTAGTTAAAAAACAATTAAAATTCTGAGTTCTGTGAGGTTTTCACATTTATAATGTGTTCCTCGTATTTAACTGACAATGTTTTATTAACTGATTTATTTAAATGTGTTATATTATTTTGATAATGTGAACATACTGAGAAGCGGAGAATAATTAATTTTCCTTGCTATATTAATTAATTTTATACTCGTATTAGGATCATTCGTTCGTTTATTAATTTCTAATTGATCAAGTAAATTTAATCTAAGACCCTTTCTTTCTATATGTTAGGGTTTGGGTTTGTTGTTGTCAAGCGGGACGTGATTATTTACTAAAAGATGTTCTGCGAATTTTGTGCGTTTATTTTCATAACATCGTTTATATTATTTGAATCTAATAACATTATTAACTTTAATATTTCTATTTTTGAAACTGATAATACATGGTGGAATTCCATTATAATGATATAATAACACACATATAAGACTTCGTAATGAATAAACAATTAGAGCCATTTGCTAAATCTCCGCTCCTATATCCATTGTCATTTTTAATTGTTATCATATGTTCTAAGTAAAATATCTATTCTGTTTTAAATAAAACCTAATTATAAGACTATTCATTAAAAGATGTTAATCAAAAAATCCCACAGCATAACAATTATAATAACGAGTCTAATTAAGAATTGATGTTAATAATTCACATTACTTGTAAGGTATTCCTCAAACAATACTAAAGTAAACTACAAACCAGAGGTAATAAGCTTACTGGGAATAACCAACATAATTAGAAAGTCGGCAGTCAAAGACGACTTAATGACAAATATAAAGAAAACCCATGTAATAGAATAAATCACTTGTAGTCTCTCCCCACCCCTCCCCCCCACATGTTGTGTTTATAAACCGTAGTTTAAGATTATCTTTTACCAGTCTAAAGATGGCTTTTACAAGCTGAAACCGGTGACGGTGAAATAAAATAAAAGTGGAAATAAGTTTTATATGTGTGTTATTATATCATTATTATTAATTTTGATTTACGTTAAATTAAAAAAAAAAAACGTATTTTATAATTGGAAAATAGTGATTATAAAATGGCGGGGGACTTAGCTGTCAAACACTGATTGGGTCAAAGCTGCCGTCGAATAATTGCTGTGTCAATACTAATCCAATACACTAGAACAATACAATTTCCCAATGATACCCAATCAAAATCATCCGCTCTGTATAATAATAACAATCAACATTCGACGAACGTCTACGCGAGATAATATTTTGTTTACAGTACAGACGGTATCACAGACTAAACTATCAAATATTATATTCTCATCTAAACTTGATATGTTGAAGTAATAAATCTGTTGTCCCACAGTGTACTCTTCATTTGAAATCTATTTAGCCAGACTTCTATTTGCATTGGCGCATGTCTGGCAGTAATAGTTACACTTGTGATAGCATATCGTCGGTCCAATGCCAAAGTCGCGAATCTGCAAAGGCATAATTTCGAGATATTGATGTTTAAGGTACTTGAACTGGTATCAAAAAACTATTTATGTTACTTTGTATCAAGTCTATGCATTTGATGGATATTAACAGATATGAAGCTGGTATATTAATAATATTCATCGATTTTTTTATGCCAGTTTAGAGACAACATCTCGATTTTTTTTTTTACCTTAATACCGCACAAGATTTCCAACTGTCTGGAGCCAGTGAGAGTATGGCATTCCCAATTTCGGAATGTTATGAGTCTGAAGGTATTGGGGAGGGGAAGGAGATGGGGTAGAGGAAGGTGGGGAAAATACCTGGCTATTCAGATCTGGTCACCAAACACGGCTAAAAGGCATTTCAAGCAACATTTCAATTCTGAATGGTGGTCTTTCACCAGGGCGATACTGAAAGTATCTTCCACTTTGGAACGTGCGCAAATATATATATATATATATATTAAGGTGGTCCAGGCCTATATAGTAAAAAAAAATAATCAAATATAGGTGTAGCCGTACCCTTGATTTGTTACACCTACCATTCCTATGATGTGTTAAAAATTTCAGCCCCTTATCTTATATACAAGGGGGTGCTCATCGAATTATAAGTTTTTGACAAAATTTCAGGATTTTAAATAAAACACGTAATTTAAGGTTTATTAATATTACAAGTATTTTAATCAAATAAATATACAAATTATTTAAATATGAATAAAATTTTGTAACAAAGTAATACTTAACATAATATTAGTCGCAATCTTTCAAAACTATGTTTGTTAACTCCTTTTTGGATGTTTCAGTGGAAACGATTTTTCTGTTTTGTTCAACGATGTGAAGTAAAAATTGCTTTTCTTCCTCAGTCTTAGTGAGTAACGTGTTGTAATCTTCAAACAGTTTAACTCCTCTCTCCGCTGTATCATTAACAACACGCAAATTTGTGACGCAGCTTTTGCCTTGAAGGTAATCAACATTGTCATTCCAAGTCTCAGGAGGTAATTGCAAGAAAGAGTCCTTGATTTCAGCCATTTCTCTCAATTCTTCAGATCTTTGTTTCCGTTTTAGAGAGCGTTCTTTGACCTTTTCTAGTTTCTTGTCGATTGAGGTCATTATCATCTTACGTTCTCCTCTTTGATCGATGAGAAACGCTCTGTCTTCCGCAATTTTGATCAAATTCAAAGCGCTTCCATGGGCAATATCAAAAATTTTGTCTAGTTCTTTTGTAAACAAATACTCTTTTTCTTTGTGCTTCAGAATTTCTTCCTCGATTTTTCTTCAATAGCAACCAGTTCTTATGAAACTTAATCAGTTTTTCAATGCAATGATTTTGTTGTCCGGTCGGAATACTAGATTTACTCCATACTTTTATAAGTTCTGGAATAAGTATATGCGCGGAGTCTTTCACATTTTTGATTCATTTAATATGTGGTGAAAACGGAGTAAAACTTGCCGAAGAGTAGGAAGTTGATTAAACCTCATCAATGACTCAATATCTCGAACCCCAAGTAGAAAAACTTTGTCTTTTTTTCGAGTAGATGAACACATTTTATCACACTGATTCACTTCACAGTCTACGAAATAAGTGTTTAAATTTGTCTATAAAACTCTTCAGTACTTTATTTTAATATTTATTTAATAGTTTAGCACACTGCCATATTCAGACTGATAATAATTATTCATAACTCACGGTTTATATACACAAATATAGGGTAGGGGGAGAGGGGTGGTCTACAAGGATTTTATTCGAATATATGGGTTTTCTTACAATTGTTACTAAGTGGTTTTTGGCTGTCTAATTTCTAATTATTTTGGTTTTTTCCAGTAGGCTTAATTACCTCGGACTTGTGGCCTTACTTCAATAATATTTGGGAAAAACCTTAAAAGTAATATGCATTATTAATGACCTGGAATAATTATATCACCATAAATATAATAACAATTTGACAACACTAAAAATTAGGTCATTAGTAATGCATGATACTTGTAAGGTTTTTCCCAAACAATATTGAAGTAAAGCTACAAGCCCGAGGTAATTATGCCTACTGGAAAAAACCAAAATAATTAGAAATTAGACAGCCAAAGACCACTTAGTAACAATTGTAAGAAAACCCACATATTCGAATAAAATCCTTGTAGACCACCCCTCTTACCCTCCCCCATATTTGTGTATATAAGCCTGAAGATGGTCTTGACAGGCTGAACCTGGTTACAGTCAAATAAAATTAAGTGGAAAAAAGTTTTATATTAGTTTTATTATAATATATTAAAAAGTACAAATTAAGCATTTTACACAAAAATTTCAAAAACAACACTCGATTGAGCACCCCTTTTTACTTGAGCCATCTCGCTGAAATTTTACTATGTTATTACTATGAATGCATGTAACAAATTCACGGAGCGGTCAGATGAAAAATAATAAAAAAAAAATTTGGACCACCCTAATATATATATATTATTTTTAAATTAATTAATTGTGAAATAGCACAAATTAATTAAATAAAATTTACTTGGCGTTATCGGCGTTACAATCCTTGGAAAGTCATTACCACCGCAAGGAAATGCCTCCATTCCTACCAGTTTCAGGCAGTTTTCCTTCAGTTTCTTAGGCTAAGGGGGATAGTGGGGTAAAGGCAAACTACGAGTAAATCCGAACGATCGAGTTTTGGAAGGTTGTTATACCTCCACACCCATACCGACCGGGTTATGCAAAAGCCGCATAGCTCGTCAACACCGAAATGCATTTTGTCGATAGAAGTTGCGCACGTCGTTGAAGGTAAGAACCGTTATATATTACATTTGCGTATTTTGTCGATAGAAGTTGCGCACGTCGTTGAAGGTAAGAACCTTTATATATTACATTTGCGTATTTTGTCGATAGAAGTTGCGCACGTCGTTGAAGGTAAGAACCGTTATTTTTTACATATGCATATTTTGTCGATAGAAGTCGCACACGTCGTTGAAGGTAAGAACCGTTATACATTACATATGAATATGTTTTAATTTACCATACATTACAGAAGTATATAAAAAAAACGCCTTATATCAAATTTATAAAGAATTCTTCAGGAATAAAGTTCTCCTCACTGATAGTATAAGCAATAGATTCAATATAAATGGTTTAATAGCCATCCCAATGCTAAGAACGACCATGGCTTAGCACCACTACTTGTGAATTTAGATATAAGATGGTCCAATATATTATTTACAAAAAGCAATATCAATGACCCCGAAACTTTAAAGAGACAATTTAAAAAGCAAATTAACTCCTTGAACATAAATAATGATATATTGTACCCTTGATAAAATCTGGCAAATAAATAACTCTTTTGCTATTTTTTATTATTATTGTAAAAGTGTTTTTAATATTGTTTACATGTAGCCTACAATGCAATGTTTTTTTAAAATTATTTATATAAATACTCCTCCCAAAATCACGAGCTACTTGGGCTCAACCTATGGAGAGTAGAAAAATAAGTAAAAAAATCATGTATTATGTTATATTTACGTTGTAATTATGTAATTTTTTCTTTAAAAAAATTATTTTATTTAAATATTATGTCATATTTGCAATATTCTTAAATGGCGTTGTTTCTGTTCTTATTATAATAGTATAGTTCTGTCATATTTTACAAACGTGACTATGACTTTAGTGCATGTTTGAATTGCTTATGAAAAATAAACGACGTAAACTTTTATTAAATAAATTAAAGTCTAAATTCGATCGTCCTGAACTCCTGCATTCAATCAATCTACACATACCTAAGAACGACTAGACAAAGTTTAATATTTTTAATATTATGTATATTTCATTGCAACTATTGCTTATATTCCCCAATACAACGTTTAAGCAGTCTTGGTAACTAATATTTAAAAGATGTATTTAACAATAATTTGAATATAGCACACTTCAACAGCCGCATGAACAAGCTATTTCTACCCAGTGTGTAAATTATTGTTATCTACAATTGTACTTATTTTTTTATTAGTATTAACCTTGATTTTGTGGATTGAAATATTGTAATTAGTCAAAAAGATGTACTATTACGAAAAATCTTTCTGGGCGTTTAAATAAATATCATGAAAAATATTAGTACAGTGTGAACACGGCATAATATCCCAAAAACCATTGGAGAAAATACATTTGAGAGAGGGAAAACCTGAAAACATTTCAGTGTGCATCGAAATCATTATTGGTTGTATGGATTTATTCTTGGTGTTGTTTTGCTTTTAGCAGAACACGTAAATATTCGCCATTACCCGATGTGCTTCGGGTAATTTTGAACGGCAAGCATATTATTTTGCACTAATGTTATATATTTAATGTTAAATTGTGTTTTTTTTTTTATCTCACTGGGTAGTTACAAAAAAATTATTTAAAATAAAAGTTTTTAATTATACCTACTATCGATTTTTCTTATTTAGGTATTCGCCATTACCCCACTCTCCCTTAGTATTGACCTCTATATAATTCAGCCATCTTAGCTTAGAACTACCAGACAGTCATATTTACTTTACACTACTTAAGAATCTTATAGTATAAATGTCCTAGAGTCATTTGTTAATCGCTGTGTAGAAGCGAAGAGTAGAAATGGTACTTTTCCCTTTGTTGGTTAATAACTGCTAGTGCACAACTTCATTGCGTCAACTTCTTCAGGGCAGAATAACAAGTTATTACTTGAATCTTTACATGCACTTTGAGGTTCATAATTAAATGGAACATTTTCTTGCATAATCTCTAAACAAATTTTGCAGCTCTCACAAATTCTTCTGCCACTTTCCTATGGTAAATACTAAATAGATAGTAACTTCAGACAACTTTCTCGTTTATCTTGGAACATTTTGGTTAGAGTGCATTTTTGTTACGAGATTAAAACCTGGAGAAAGTTGGAGGGTTCTGTTTGCATGCAATGATGCGAGAACAATGTTCCTGTAAAGTTCACCACTTCGGTGGTTGATTTTGTTTCTGTATCGGGAATATTTTAATCTTTGCCTTCATTTTTGAAATTGTTGGAAACCTTCTAACCTTTACTGGTGAATTAAAACTTTGTTTTAAAGCCACGTTAATTATTTTCTCATATATAAAATTTCTTAAATAGATAGGGTTTCTAGTTTAAAACAACACCAAAATATAATTTTTATTGAAAATGTAAAAAACGTACGATAGGATGAAAAACAAATATGTTGCTTATGTTATATAGCAACCAATATATAGCAACCAATTTATTTATTAATGGATTAATATCCAATTTACAATATAAGTAAAAAAAATTAAGAAAAAAATGCATCTAATGTATTTATCAGTATATGATGGAATATTAATTTATGAAAAATAAAAAATAAAAATAAAACATGGAAAAGTAGAGGTGAAAATTCCTCGTTAAAAGACCTAGTTAAGAGTCAAAACAATTATAATGCTTCTTTCTTAATTCGAAAATAAGGCGGTATTTGTTGTCGAACAATTTGAAAACGTTATAATTTATTATAATAATTCTAGGTTTATACAAAACGTTTCTTATTCATTTCATTAAAAAGATTATTTAATTTATACAAAAAACAATCGTTTTATTTGTTCTATAAAAAGACATAATGTCGCATAATTTGACGGTCGTCTTATATGACGAGAATTGTAAATAACCCCGCCTGAGGGCACACTAACTCCAACGGCTCGGAGGGCTTTGAAAGAGTGAATGGACGGTTACCTCGAGAGGGTTTCCTCTTGGGGTAAGAATAACCTCGTCGAATTTAATGTTTCAAAGACCCAATCATGTCTGATTACGCCTAAAAGGGGTTGAAATGATAATCTACTCTCCTTTAACGGAAGCAATCTTCCCAACAAGCCCTCCATTGATATGAACGGTATAACCCTAAGTGACCAGCTCAAGTATGGGACCTGTATCGAAGCCAGAGTAAAGTTAGCTTCTCAGAAGCTGGGTGTACCGCACAGAGTCCGCAGATACTTTAATAGTATACAACCGCTGACCCTGTACAAATCGCAAGTGCACCCTACTGTAGAATCTCTGGTCGAGAGTGACAAAATATCTAAAAAAAAATTATAACAAATCAATAAGCCCTCCCAGCGTTGCTCAAGTTCCATTCTCCGCTTATAATTATGGCTGCACATTAATTTTTTTTTAAACCACCCATTCACTTTAAATTCATCACCAACCAGTTTCGCTTAACCCACGCTTCATTAGGGTGAGATTTGATTTATTATTACTTTTTTAATAAATATAAAATATCTTGTATTAAAAAATGTTTTGTACACACCACTATTTAATATATAAATATCAAAATGTTTTGGAAGCGAATCTTCCCTCATCAGGATACAAAAAATACTAAGAAATAATAACGTAAGAATAGTCAAATTACAAACATAAACAAAAATTAACAATATTTGATGAAAGGCGGTAAGTAATTAATTAAAAATGTAATAACAATTGAAGCAATAAGAAAAAATAAAAAATTATTATTAAATATTGCATTATAAATGTTTAACAGAAATTTAAGAAAATTTAATTATTTTTTTATTATAAATAACAACAAGGAAATAACAAGCCCTAAAAAAATATTTTTGTAATTATTATTTACTATTACTATTTTTATTAATAATATTCTAAATACAGATATTATAATACGAAAATAAATTAAAGAAATTTGTGTAATTATTTTAAATAATTATATTTTAAATAGTGGCTTTTACAAGATATTTCTTATTCACCTTATTAAAAAATATTGGTACGTTATTGATTCGAGTCCCGAAAAAATAAGTCTGTCTCAAAAAATAAGCGATGAATACGTTTAATTGTGACAATGTTGAGTACCTACTAGCTACTGCGCCTACGTTACGAGGAAGTAGGTGGTTCGGTGACGAACATTGAAGTAATACCTTTAAGTTTCAACCCGATTGTAACTGCACTTCACGTATATGTGCGGGGTGAGTCAACGATGCTCTTTTGTAAGTCTAATCTCTTGGAAGTTTAATGCTTCCTCGACGCTTTTGAGAAGGCGTTTAGTTGAAACTTGTGCTTTATAATATTGTGTTATCGGATTATTTCGCGTTTCAATTTCGTCGAGATTTTGGAAATGTCTGTACCAAACAAGGTACCATCTTCGTATCGGCATCTTCTTCCTTCCTGCACATTATTGTATTTCTTTTTCACCCAAACTATTCTTGCGGCTTGTTCTTCTGCGTTCGTGTTTTTTAAATGTCGTACAGAATGCATACATTAGCCTTTTATCGATTGGAAAGGGGATTATGTTAAATTCCATTAAAAATATTTTTGGCAGACATCTTATTTTCCGCTATTGATTTCTCTATATACATCCGGTATAACTGCCATCAACGTACTACTTCTTCGACCTTTTCCTGCATTCATGTGAACCTAGACGTGTAAACAAATTGATGTGTTTTATAACATCTTCTTTAACTGTTTCTCAAATCTAATTATTTTTATTACAATAATAATAATAATAATAATTGGATGATTTGTATATCGCCGTTTTTGTTAAAAATCACCTCAAGGGCGCTGTGTTATGTGTTCGTATCATTTTCTAGAAAACCTTCCGAGGATACCTTATTCAGTAGCTTAGAAACGATGAAGGAAAGTGCCCTTCCACATCTAAGTTTTTACTCCAGGTATTTTGCTTCTTCGTGCCCAGTATGACTAGCTATTGTTATCAAATTAAATAAACACACACATAAATTCTACCTAAACTAAAATTGAATAAATAACTCGTCCGATACAATTAGTGTTAATATTCGAAGCATAAAATAACAAAACCAAGCGTACCTATCATACTGCAGATTATCTTTCCAATAGATGAGACCGGTAAGAGGCACAGGCAACTAAACATAATTCCATAGAGAAACAAAGATTTGTTTCACAATAAAAGTAAGATTCTTAATGGTCTGTACAAGTCAGGGCAGAAATAAGTAGGGGTGTGATCACTTTTTAGTTAAATCCAAAAAAACTTTTATATGGAACTGTCGTTAACTATTGCATAGGTATGATAGGTTGATAAATTACTAACATTTCGCATCTAAGTAATCAATATGTTACAAGTGGACAAAATAACTTTAAAATGGACTGATGTCTTTATGATCAATTTTCAAATCTAGTTTTCTCAAAGGGAGATATTTTGAGTTAGTTCCCTATTGAACTAGGGAATCGATATAGCTGAAGTGTCCGGCGTTGCTCGGGGTTATTAATGGTTTTGTTATCCCTACGTTTATTCTTACCAAGTAATTTTCCTCATATTTTGAACGTTAAACATACAAAAAATCATCAAGGAGTGCCAAAATTCTGCTTTAATGGGTGGGAAAGGAGGATGGGGGTAGTTTTTCAAAATGTCATGCAAACAGTGACATTTTTCTTATTTTGAAGGTCAAGTGTGTTAAATTTCATGAAACTCGAAATAAAACTGTAGATTTTTTTGCAAAACAAGCACACACCTTTTTTGACAGCTTCCATGGTCGAGGGGTAAGGCTCTCGACTACGAATCCGAAGGTCGCTGGTTCAAATCCCGGGGTACGCAAGTAAATTTTATTTTATTAATTTGTGCTGTTTCACAATTAATTCATTTAAAAAATAATATATAGCATATTTGCGCACGTTCCAGAGTGGAAGATACTCTCAGTATCACCCCGGTGAAAGACCACCATTCAGAATTGAAACGTGGCTTGAAATGGCTTTTAGCCGTATTCGGTGAGCAGATCTGAATAACCATCTATTTCCCCAGCTTCCTTTTCCCCTCCCCAATACCTTCAGTTCCACAACATTCTTCAATTGGGTATGCCATAGTCTCACTGACTTCAGACGGTTGGGAGCAGTTGGGACTTGAGGTTATAAAATTTAAATGATTTTCTTTATAGATTTTCTTTGTATTGAAATAACACGAAACCAATTCGATCCGACGACGTCTTAGGACGAGCCAACCTTTCGCACTAATAAAACTTCCTCAAAGAAATTTCATAACTGCCAAGTTTTAAATGCAAATTAGAAAATGTGTTTAAATTATTCCATATTCTCCATGAATATTTTATTACCCATAGAATAATAATTTAGTGACCGGGAAGAATTTTCATCAAATTTCTGTAATAACTTTTGGTACTTCCCATTATTTATGATGGCTAAGTTTTCTTCGGACGTGCGGTACCTCTTAGGGATCATTAATTGACTTCATTTTTATTCTGAGCGAGCAACTGCCCGCATCAAGATCGTAATAAATTACTTTATTCGTATTAGTATCACAACATAAATCTCGGGTTTATGTCGTCTTATTGTATGTAAAATATACATTCTTAAGAAGAAAAAAAAATTCGGGACTCTTTTTTTTTTTGCAAAAAAGTTATGAAGTTGTGAATTCTTGCTTGTCGTTTGGGTGCTATAATTGATTTTAAAGCGAAAGTAATACCTTATAACAACTATTACTATCTCTAAACAAAGAAACAAAATTTAAAATATATTTTGTATTATATAATTCATTTCAAACATTTTTTTTTCAAAATGTATCTAAATCATAAAATTCTTAAGTAGGTACCTGCTCGTGTTTTCCATTTTGAATATATTCTACAGAGACAATTTTTTTTCTTTGAACATGTATTCTGTGGCTAACTTGAGTGGTATATCTATGGGCCAACCTCAATACAACATGGCGGGTTCAATGTTTTTCATACTATATTTAAAACGTTATAGCAACAGTTTTACATATTGGAGTTCATTCAATCTACTCTCTAAACCTTCCTGGCACTAATGAAAATAAACTGTGCTATTTTCAGCGAAACCTGTCCAGTGATTTTCGAGAACATCGAGGAAAAAGAAACAAACAAACTTACATTGATTTTTATATATATAGATAAGGATCTCTGCTGAATTTTTTCTATGGATGTTGTTGACGTTCTAACTAAAAAACCATTTTTTTATCTTCAAATTTTGTCTTTATAGTTAAAATAATTGTTAATAATGTATTTTTTTTATCCACTTCTAAAACTCATGACATCTATCTATGACGAATTTTCAGTTAGACAGATCACATTTTTTTATGCAAAAATTCAAGACATGCTTAATAAGGAAACTCAGTGAAAGATATAAGTAATTTTCGAATAAAGTAAGGACATACAGACAAACAATCGTTTTATATGTAAAATCATTGGATCTATACTAAAAAATTGATCATGAAGATTTAGTATGAACCATTAACTTGAAAATCTAATCATATATGATACTTAGTTTTTTTTAATCAATGATTGATCAAATTTAGTAATGTTATTTTTGATATTTCAGTTATCACATCCATCTTAAAATTGTACCTAGGTCACATTGAAAGGACTTACTTATATGATTAAATTTACTCCAACCCTTTTTTACCGTATTTAAAATAATTTATTAATGTTTTCGGCAAAAACCGATTTACTCAGAAAATAATTAAAATTCTTTACTTATTTATTTTTTTTTACATTTATACCGCACAAGAGTCTCAACTGTTCCCAACCGTCTGGAGCCAGTGAGACTATGGAATCCCCAATTAGGAAATGTTGTGAGGCTGAAGGTATAGGGGAGGGGAAGGAGAAGGGGAAGAGGAAGGTGGGGAAATGCCTGGCTATTCAGATCTGATCACCAAACACGGCTAAAAGCCATTTCAAGCAATGTTTCAATTCTGAATGGTGGTCTTTCACCAGGGCGATACTGAGAGTATCTTCCACTTTATTACAATTAAAATCTGTTTTCCCGCTTTTAGTCGTTGTAGATTTTTGTTTTATAATGACGCAAATGCTATTTCAGTCAACGTCTTTAAATATGTGTTGTAAATCCGTGAAATATTTTAAGAAATTATATTGTTTGGGTTTCGTGGTGTGGTGGAAATAGATATTTTTATTAGTAACTTTCTTTCATCTATATATATAAAAATCAATGTAAGTTTTGTAATATGCAAGCAACTAAATAGCCATAAAATTATTTAAATTATAATCTTTTTTTACTTATGGTATCACTACAAACAAAACAAGCGGCCGGCGTTCTGTTGTCCACAGCGCGCATCAACCATTCGCTTCTCTGCTTCTCGCCGAATCGGTCGTACATTTCGCTAGTTAACTTGTTGATTGCATTTACATCGCTTCTCGCTTCCTTTAGAATTTAACCTTCTGATTTATAATTTGTACGCGACGAGTCTGCAAAATATGTTTATTAATTGGTGACCTATCCTTTCATTTAATCTCTGCCACAACCTTTAAGGAGAGACATTGGTAAGTATTAAGACACAATACACTACACATACAATCGATAAATTGGAGTCGCATTACCTCCGATACAGTTTATTTGTTTGTTTTCCTCGATTTTCTCGAAAATTACTTGACCGGTATCGCTGAAAATAACACAGTTTGTTCTTATTAGTGCCGGGAAGGATTAGTTTGAATGAAATCCAATATCTAAAACTGTTGCTATAACGTTTTAAAATTATTATGAAAAACATCGAACCCGCCATGTTTTATTTAGGTTAGCCCATAGATATAACACTCTGGTTAGCAACAGATTGCACATTCAGAAGAAGATGGTTTTTTTGGGTAGAATATTTTCAAAATGGAAAACAGTGGATACCTACTTAAGAACTTTATGATTTAGATATATTTTGAAAAAATAAACGTTTAGAATGAAATGAAATATGAAAATGAATGTTTCTTTATGTGGAGATAGTTACTTTCGCTGTCAAATCAATTACGGCACCCTAATGACAAGTGGAAAATTCCGAGCAAGGCCGGGTACATATCAGCTATTTCATAAATCATTGGACCTATACTGGGAAATGGATCATGCAAAATTAGAACTATGAACCAAATAATCCACGTATGACACTATTGCAAGTTTATGTAGCTCACAAAGCTACGACGGACTGGATATTTTGAAAGAATTCCAAATGACAGGACACAAAAAAAATATGACGAAGTAGATCTCTCATTCAACCCAGAGGCAGTCCGAGGAAGAGCTGGATAGACAGTGTGAAAGAAAATTGAAGCAAAACAGAAACAATAGAGGATTGGAGAAGAATAGCGATAGACCACAACCACTAGAAAGCATTTGTTATAATAATAATAATAATAATAATTGGATTACTTCTATAGCGCCGTTTTCGTGGGAAAATCACCTCAAGGGCGCTTTACAATTAATTAAATACCATATACAACCAATACCTTACAGCTAAACTTTATTACTAATGGCTTATAAGTAAGACTTATGGCTAGGGACTAACTACTGTCACAGTACCGAATTTCTCGGGCCACAGTCACAGGCCACAGTCACAGGCCACAG
>JAHDVE020008407.1:0-30796 GCA_022606495.2 Halesus radiatus | reverse complement strand
TAACAATATATATCGGTTCTGGAATATTATCTTCACTAGAGCGATACTGAGAGTATCTTCCACCCTAAAACATTTTATCAAAATTCTGAAAATTGTTTTGTGAAAAATCCCACTTAATTTAAAAAAAGTTAATATTTCCAATTTTTTATTTAAATTTGCATAGAAGTGCATGAAGCTTACTGCTATCCTGCAGAGAAAGTCAAAATTCCTACTTAAATTCGTTTAAGTTTAACGTCTCTCGAAATTCACAAAATTTTGTCACTCCCCTTCTAAGTGCTTTCACATAACGAGTAGATACTACGTGCGACGAAACCAATTCCTTTCAGCGTTATGGCCACGATGTGCCCACAGCTACAGCCAGAGCCATCGGTGCTACACACAGCCAACCACGTGGATCCATATCACTCACCATACACTTCCTCTACCCACTTACACTATCCACTATCCACACGTTCCAACAATATCCTCATTACTACGCATTAACACGTGCCAGCACTAAGCTCTGCACGTACAAGTTAAGGTTAAGGAGAGTAAGTGTTATTGACTATCAGTAAATGCATTTATATAAATGGATTTACTGATATTAATACGTCTATAAACGAATAAATGCGTATGAAGGAAATAATAAAATGGCTCTACAAGAATCTTCTTACCTTAATTACGAGTACATATGAAGACCAAATACTTGACATTCAGTAAGACCGATATTGGGCAGTCAAAAACCTTTTCGAATTTACACCTACATCGATTTATTAACTTAAAAACCATAATCTGCATTTAAAAAAAATTGAATATTCTGATAAAATTAAGTACCTAGGCTTAAGGGGTGCCGTCAAAAATATACGCTTTGTAGCCTGCTAACGTAATAAATACTGCAAATAATTCTACACGGTTAGTCAGGAAAATGTTCAAGGTTCCCAATGATGAAAGTTCTTAGACTGAATCTTTTTAATTTTGAAAGAAATACGTACTGGAATTTTAATAATTTTAATTTGGATAATCTCTCGAAAATATCTTCACCGGTTTTCAAAATGAAACTAACTAACTAACCATCACGCCAGGGGTAGGCAGAGAGGAAGGACCGCCAAACACCTCGATCTTGGCATACACTTCTTGTTTCATTCACAGTCATACATCGTCTCGTACATTCTCTTCTATTATTCTGACTTCTGACTCAAGTATTTGATTCACTTGATCGTGCCATGTCTTCCTCGGGCGTCCCCGGCTTTTTCTTCCATTCACATTCGCGTCATAAATTCTTCTTCTTATACTCTTTTCTTCGTTCATTCGCTCCACATGCCCAAACCATCTAAGCGTCCCTTTCTTAATCTTACTTATTACGTTTACACCAGCCTTGCATTCTTTACGAATTTCAATATTTTTCACACGATCATACATGGTTTTACCACACATTCGTCTCAGAGATCTCATTCCTACGGCATTCAGTTTACTTTCATCCTTCCTCTGCCAATACCACGCCTCACTGCCATACATCAGGGTTGGTATCAGCACTCCATTGTGGACTGCTAGCTTCGCTTCTATGGACAACTTTTTGCTAGCGCAACCGCGTTCAGTCCTGCGTTAATGGAGTTTCCTGAATTCACCCTTCTTTCAATATCCCTATCAGTCTTTCCATCTCTCGTAAACATACTTCCCAAATATACAAACTGAATATGTTTAAAAAACAATTCGGTATGTATTTCCTAGAATTTTAATTTTTGATTAATTTGAGGATTATCCTATGAAATTTTCCCGCCTAACTCGTATATAATTGATAGATAAATTATTTGTTGTATTGCTTACGTTAGCAACCTGGAACGTGACGACTAGCGTCTTATTTGTGTGCCCGTCCTTAACTGTAAACTAAAATGTGAACTTCATATTAACTTACTGGTAAAGGAGAATCCGGAAACTATCATAAATTTTTAAAATGATAAGAAACACCATGTCACTAAAACGAGTTAAAATTGTTTACTTTGCTCTTTACCAAATCATTTTTACTTATGGGATATCGGCTTGGAATGGAGCTGCAGACACATATATTAAGGCGCTAAACACATCTCACTAAACACTTATTAAAATGGTGTTCATAAATCATTATTTGCATCACACAGAAAACTCGTTAATTACAAATAATCTGATGACCGGTGAGTGGCTGAGTTGGCATCGCGCTTGGGTCTCACCCAAGCGTCATGAGTTCAATTCCTCAGCTGGCTAAGTCCCCTACACAAGCAACATCTTCCGCTTACTGTGATGGTAATAGGAGATTTTCAAACGTTGTCAGGTTATTCACAATCAGGGAATATTTGTCTTTCTTTAAAAAAAAAAAAAAATCTCTTAGATATCAAAAAGCTATAAATTAAAAAAAAAACATAATTCATAATAACTACATAAAATCATCACCTTCCCAAACACAAAAACAAAATCTAATAATTAATTTTCCGTACCAAAACTGAAATCCACTTTTTCCTAAAACATGAATCCTACCTCGCACCCCTCATTTTCAACATATTCCTAAAAGAAGCCTCTCAACAAATAACTCAAAAAATCTAAAACGGTTATACGACTATAAAAACTAATAAACACATGGCTAACTAAGTAAAATAAAACTTGCACCACCAAGGTGCTTGCGAAATCTCCTAAATCTATTTAAAAAAATATACTTTAATCATATTTCTGTTCGTTTTTTACAAAAAACTGTATTTTTTCATCTGTAACTACATAAACCAACTTGATTTTACAAGTAGATTAATATGGGTAGGTACTTAATCTACAAATGAAATTGTATTTTAACCCTTCTTTTTTATTGTCTCTATTCTACCTTCCTTTCTCTATTTGTGTTTTTTTACTAATTATTTATTTAGATCTATTACTTAAAAAAAATATATTTAATGTAGAATGACAAGGTTTTTTAAAAATACTTACGATTATTGCCACCCGTCTCAGAACAGACATTGTCTAGAGAGGTGGTGGGCCAAGCGGGTCGGGTTAGTGAGCGGGATCACTAAACCAGCTCTTTGTAGTCTACCGGTTCGGTGATCCGGCTCAATTTGAACGACGGTTCGCGTCCTCCCGCACCATGCCATGTCCCTCGTTCCCTTGGCCCTCCTAAAGCCGTCCTTAAGACGCTCTTATACGTTACTTTTTTCGTCCAGTTTTCATGTGGATTGTCTTTACAGAGAGCTGATTTAGTGATCCGGATTACTAAACCGAGCCGCTTCGCCCACCACTAGTCTAGAGAGGTGGGTAAAGCACATGTATTTGTAACAAATTATTTAATGTCAATAAACGCCAGGGTTACCGCCAATGAAAATGAAAATGAAATGAATTTGCGCAAGTGCTTAATAGATTTTTGACAGATATAGCGACAGTTTTTATACACACTCTCCGAGAGTAGCTATAATTTGACATAGGCTAACCATTGCACACTTTGTACAACTATTTCAATCACTACCTTCAGAAGTAACTCATATTTACATATTCCTGACGATCTACTTACTTAAAAGCCTTCTGTATTTATTATTTTATATACCTTTGTGTTAATTATATACATAGACAGTATAAGAAGAGTTCTCGCTCTCCATATATATAACTAACTAACCATTACGTCGTTTCCCCGCAGGGGTGGGCTGAGAGGACATACTGACAAACAACTTGGTCTTGCCACACACTCTTTGCTTAATTTACATATCATCATATTCTACTGTTTTTCTGACTCTTAACATGGTCCGACTCAAATATGATATTTGATTCACTTGATTGTGCCATGTCTTCCTCGGGCGTCCCCGTCTTCTTCTTTTATTCATATTCGCGTCATATGTTCTCCTTACATTTCTTTCTTCATTCACTAGCTCTACATGGATATCTACTACGACGGCCTCCATGGTCGAGGGGTAAGGCTCTCGACTACGAATCCGAAGGTCGCGGGTTCAAATCCCGGTGTGCGCAAGTAAATTTCATTTGATTAATTTGTGCAGTTTCACAATTAATTCATTTAAATATAATATGTAGTATATTTGCGCACGTTCCAGAGTGGAAGATACTCTCAGTATCGCCCTGGTGAAAGATCACCATTCAGAAATGAAACGTCGCTTGGAATGGCTTTTAGCGGTGTTTGGTGACCAAATCTGAATACCCAGGTATTTCTCACCTTCCTCCTCCCCTTCTACCTCCCCTCCCCAATACCTTCAGCCTCAGAACATTCCCCAACTGGGGATGATGCCATAGTCTCACTGGCTCCAAATGGTTGGGAAAAAAAAAAAAAACATGACCAAACCATCACATTTTTCACAGGATCATACATGGTTTTACCACACATTCACCTCCGAGATCTCATGTCTACAGCATTCAGTCTACGTTTATCCTTCCTCTGCCAATTCCATGCCTCACTACCATACATTAGGCTTGGCTATATATATGTATTTATGAATATTTAATACTGTTGCTCTTTGTGTTAATGTACTTATACTGTAACTTAACTTAGCGCTGCACGGTGAATATTATAATGAATTGTGTGCTCACCTATTAGTAATTTCCTAACTGTTGAAGTAACATATAACCTAAACTTACCCAGCCAAACCTAAACAAGCCTAATCAAACCTTAAATCCTAACCTGACCAACCATTTCGCATTTTGCTCAAATATTTCGCAACTAACGCTCCCGCGTTTAATCTCACAAAATAATAATAATCTTAAAAATTCAAACAGTAATTTATTTTATGAACCGTAAAGTAATCATACTGTTTGTTGTTTAGTTGGAGCTGGGTGAAATTAAAAGATGGGTCGCGGGTCAGATGTGGGTGACTCGGTTATTTCGGTCACCACCCCGCTCTTGTTTTTCCTCACATTGAACTATCGCAGAGCTTTTGTAGAGCTTTTGCGATGTTCGCCAATTTCCGGGTAAGCACGGGTGGATGGTTTCATTTCTGCTCGGTAACCAATTTAGATCGAGAAACCACTCGACTGTTGGAAACATAATGTATCTATGTAATTCAAAACCTCAATAAATATGTTCATGTTAGTTATCTGAGAAATGCGGTTGATTCTGTCAGCTACAATGTTCTCGAATATCGAACGCTCCGAATTGAACTCTTGGAGTCTTTTGGAGGAAATGAGTTGTACCATATGTGAAGCTGTAGTAATACGATAGTTATCATCGAATAAAATATATTTCTGGCCATTATTGTAACTTTCTTCGTTTTGTTATATTCACATACCTCCCACGTCTGCAAAAACGCAACTTTCAGCAGAGCCATTTGAATGTTTTTATTGATATTACAATTTTTTTATAATCGTGTTTTTTTTTACATTTAAAATATAATAAGATTGTAATTTCTTCAAATGGTTGGTATATTCACTTTGTGGCGTCATTATTAAAAAATGAATTAATAGTTACGTTGTAATCACCACGTTATTAATAAATACAAATTAACATGTTTCTAAAGCGATGCTTTCCTCATCAGGAATATACAAAATACTCAAAAAATAATAATGTCGAGCATAGACAAATGATAAATATAGAACACAATAATGAAAGAATAGACAAATTATAAACATAAACAAAAATTGAATGAATTAGGTAAAAAATGTTAATAAAAAATTATTATAAAACATTGTATAACAAATTTATATTAGAAATTATTATTAATATTAATATGAATTCAAGAGCTATTTTAAGAAGACATTTGATTATTAATTTTAATTAATTGACTATTAACACTTTTTCTGATTTCAAAAATATAAAATTTGTTTAATTGTAAACCGGTTGTATTTGTATGTAAAAATTTTAAATCCTTATTTATATCATAAAGTGGTAGTAACTTCTATAACAAAATCACACATTAATACATTTAAAATTCAAATAAAAAGCTGGAAACAGTACATAGGAAGATCTGAAATAGAAAACATATTAACACAAAATACAGACTGACACAGAAACGACTCAACTGCACTTAAAACTCTTATATTGCAATTCTTTAAGAAATTTCCACAATTTCAAGTAATTCACTTTAACATTATGTAAATAAAACCATCAGGATGGGAAATCGTAGTAAGGATATCATTATTGTTTTACCTTTTATGAATTAATTTAAAAATAAGATTGTTTTTATTCTTTAAAATATCTTCGAGTTGTAGCCAAGATTTCCCACCAGATGGCGGTAGTGTATTAGCGCGGCTCAAACAATTTAAACTAAATACGATACACGTGGGAATATTTTGTAAGATATTAGTTAAGACTTATTACGTTCGTAAATATCTACGAAAATAAAATTTTTGAAATGTTTTAAATTTCACAGAAGTATTATCACTAAAAATTATATTAAAGTAATTCAGCTAAAAATAACGCAAAATGTAGTACCGACCTTAAAATAATAATAATAATTTGATGATTTGTATAGCGCCGTTTTTGTGAAAAATCACCTCAAGGGCGCTGAATACGTAGGATAATATACATACATTGGATTATAAACAAATTAAAATAGTAAGTGAATAATTTAATAAGATACATATACACATGAAACATAAAACAAGTAACAAGTGTATGACAATTTGTATGGGAGTTGTAGCATTTATTTTTAGAGGCGCCAATGTCTTTTTTCAGTGTGCGTCGATGCTGGAACCTGTACTGAAGTTTCATTTTAAAAAAATGTAACCTATAAATATTCCCTATAATGCCTTGACGACTTCCGTGGTTGATTTGATTAATTTGTGTTATTTCACATATTATTGATTTAAAATAACATATAGTACATCTGCAGCACGTTCTAGAGTGGTAGATACTTTCAGTATCGCCCTGGTGAATGACCACCATTCAGAATCGAAACGTCGCTTGAAATGGCTTTAGTCGTGTATGGTGACCAGATCTGAATAGCCAGGTACTTCCCCACCTTCCTTTTTCCCATCTCCTTCCCCTCCCCACTACCTTCAGCCTCACAACATACTCCAATTAGGGATGCCATAGTCTCACTGGATCTAGACGATTGGGAGCAGCTGGGACTCTTGTGCGGTAATCACACATAAAAATCAAATATTTGTCTTTCCAAAATAAATTAGATGTTCGTGGGGCAGTTCTCCTCTTGGCCATCTCAACAGTTAGTATTTTTTTTATCTCTTTCATCTATAAATTTACGCACTATTATTTTAAGGCACGGAGGAACTTCTTGGTTATCAAAATGCAAGAAGGCGCTCACTCACCCACTATTCTAAAATTCTGACATTTCGACTACCAACCATACTCAAATCACTATTAGAAATGTTATCAACGGATGGGGCAGTGTAAATGATTATATTCTCGATTCACTCATTAGAACACAAATATCCACTAGGAAAATTATACTTAAAATACTGCAAGAACTAGCACTGATGAAATCTTCAACTCTGAAACAATACTACTCATACTTTACATTCATAAATACAAACAAAAAAAAACAGGAAATAACAGCATATTAGAAATGATAGATCTCAGAGTCAAAAACAGATCCAACAAGCAACCACAGATACAGCATTTGGACAAAAAGATTCTTATACTATGGTACTAACTCTACAACAAAATCCAGCTTTCCTTCAAAAATCGCAATAATAATAATATATTTAAAACTTAAATAAAAAGCTGGAAACATTATATAGGAAGATCTGAAATATAAAACACATTAACGCCAAATTCAGACTGACACAGAAACCACTTAACTGCACTCAAAACACTTTTTATAACAATTCTTTCAGAAATTTCATCAAATCAAATAATTCACTTTAATATTATGTAAATGATTCCCTCAGCACGGGAGATCCTAGTAATGATATCATTACTGTTTTACTTGTTATGAAACAAAGACAAATAATAAAAGATTAATTATTATTATTTTTAAAGTATTCGCTATGTCCACATCCTGTGGGACAGGTAAGTAGTGAACTATATCGAAAACATCAAGCAAACGCCATCCCTGGAATTTCACGTTCAATGCAATAAACTTCCCCCGTTTTCGGCGAAGCCTCTGAAAGCATTTCATCGATAAAACATCAAAACACGTAAATTTCCGCTTGCTCGGTGAATTAAGATCGCGCGATGCTTTCCGTGAAAAGTTTGACAACATTTGATGAAGAGGACGTAAATCGGATTAATGGGTGTTAGCGAATGAAGAGCTTGGAAGTGATTGTTGGCACAATAAACTCATAGGCTATTCTGCTTTATGATTGTCGTTCTCGAAAGTATTGTAAACCATAATGGATGCTGGGAATTTATCGATTTCATGTTTACCAAGCCTGGACCTTGTGAATAAGTGAAACGTTAATGGGTCATGGATTTTAAATAGTTATGAGTAGTAGTTATACATGAATAATACTATATTTATCGTCACTTTTTATTAATAGGAAAATTATATATTTTATCGTTGAAGATGATAATATTAACAACTCCTAAATGAAATACGAAAGCGTAAAAAAACAGAGAAAATAAAGAAATATCTATCGCATCTGGGAATCGAACCCAGGACCTCTGTCTTACTGGGACTACCGTTTAACCAACTGAGCTATAATTAAATATTACAATGAGGTTGATAAGACTCAATAATTTAAAAAAATTATTTATGTATTTTAATATGGTCATTGCAAATCGTCTTCTAAGTGATTTTTTTTACATAGCGGAACTTCGGAAGACAGAAAAGTAACGGTTAACACCAATGGTAATAAAAGCTCATCGGATTTTAGTTGTCGATAGGAGTGTAGCCAGGATAATTCTATTTAGGGGAGCAAGCCTCCCCTAACCTAATGATAAGTATACGAACATTTGTTTGTCAATAAATTGTTTAACATATTATATATTTTTAGCAATAGACAAAACTGTTACTGCTGGGATAAACATTCCAGAGCAAGAAGTGCAGCTGATTTTCAGCAGTGCCTATAACTCATTCACTTAATGCATAGCAGCAGTCTTAAATATAGTTACCACACAAAACTAACAATGGAATTTTAAAATGATTGTGAAAATGTCTTAACGGCCAAGTTACCCAAAGGCGGCCCACTCTTTTCCGTGGATCAAATTATAAATATTTCAGTAGAAAACTTATTAAAATGGGTTTCAAGTTTTTTGTTGTTTAGATCGTTCCTCTCAAAATATGTATTGGAAAAATAGTTTGAAGTTTTACGATTCATGGTAGGGAATGGTGCTAGCAGCTAGATGTATTTAACCTTTCTCCCTCACAGGTTGATTTCCAACGACTGACGTTCGGTGCAGGTGGCAAAAAACGCTTTAAAAATAAGGTAGCTTTATCTTCCTTTTATCTTATCTTAATCTTACTTTATTAACATACTATATTTTTTATGTAAAAAAAAATCTTTAAAATCTATACGTTATAAAGGGGTTATGGTTCTGTGCCTGTCTCACTAGGAGAACCTGTGTTGAGAGCAGGCAAAGTTTACGGTTTACAACTTACAGTTTACAAAGTTTACAGAGTTTTGCAAAGCTTATAAAGTTTACAATTTACAGTATAATGTTATGGTAAAAATTTTGAAGCGTCAATTGATCATTCTATCATACTTATAGGGATGTTTAAAAAAATCGTTGAATTTGGATCTGTCTTGGCTAGTGATCCAAATCTTGGCGTCCAATTTACATTTATCGTAATTTGTGTTGAGTTCAATAGCCAGTGGAAGTACATTATTTAGTTTTGTTGCAAAGTATTCAAAACGTCTTTGGCCAAAAGTTGTTTTAGCGAAAGGGATAAGTAAGAGATTATCTCGCCCTTTCGATCTAGTATCGCGAGCAGTTTCAATATTGCCAATTGAGTATGTGTTAAGTTGTCTAATATCCAAAACACAGATTCTCCTAAAGATTTCGTCTGAACTGCTGGTGATCGGTAGTTTTAGATTAATCTTTATAAGTAGTTTCTGAGCTTAAAGGATGGGATCAATGCGGGCAGCAGTAGCTTCACCCCAGGCTATAATACCGTATTCGATTAAAGATTGGCACAGTGCATAGTAAATTGTTTTGAGTAAATTCAAGTTAAGAAAGTTGCGGGCTTGTCTAAAGAAATATATGGATTTTGTAAGTTTATTTGCTGTAGTGTCCTCAGTACAAAATATTTAATTAAGATCTACGTGGATCTCTGCAAATCACTATTAGAATATGGTATTATCGGATGGGGCAGTGTTAATGATAATACTCCTTATTTATTCATTAGAACACAAAAAGCCATCATGAAAATTATACTGAAAGTCCCTGTAAGAAAGCACTGATGAAATCTTTAACAAACTTAATATTATGTCAATAAAACAATTATACTGTAAAACAATACTACTCGAACTTTACATCAGAAAACAAGAAATAACAACAATCACACATATTAGAAACACTAGATCTCAGAGTAAAAAACACATACAACAAGGAACCACAAACACATTTGAACAAAAAAACTTCTTATACTATGGTACTAAACTAAACAACCAAATCCCACTATATTTTAAAAATCATAACAACCATAATAAATTTAAAAATAATAAATAAAAACTGGATACGTTACATAGGGATATCTGAAAAAGAAAATATATTAACACCAAATACAGACGAACACCGAAACCACTCAACTGCGCTAAAAACACCTCACCTTCGAATTATTAAAATAAAACAATAACATTGTTTACATCACTTTTATTTATACTTTAGCCGACCGGGTTTCGCTACTACCGTAGCTTCTTCAGGGCAGTATACAACTAAACTATGAACTAAGATACGCATGTGTTATAGAGTGGAGGGTCAAGTGTGTGAGATCAGCAGATACCTGCTGACAGGGAAGGGTGTGTACTTTGTTTAATGGGAATAATTTAAGAATTGGACTTTTATTTAAATTTATTTGATTATTTATGAGTCAACTATTAGTATTTTTGGCTTTCCCTATTTCTAACGCTTCTAAGTTATCTAGTCGAATGCCGGTTCCATTTTTATGCAGTTGGATTTCTAAGAGATGGTTGGTAAATTCGGAAAACCCATTATTATTTAGACATCTTAAGTGTTTTTTTACCCGGATATTAACATTACGCGACGTTTTCCTACATATAACGCCGGGCAATCATTGCGAAACCCGGTCGGCAAAAGTATAAATAAAAGTGACATTAACAAAGTTATTGTTTTATTTTTTAAATTATAATGTCACATCACCAAGTTACCGCTTCATGTGAAAATATTTTTTTTTATCAAACACATCAATTTAATATAATGTAACTTAATATTTTGTAAATGAAATCCTCAGCACGGGAAATCGCAGTGAGGATATAATTATTTGTTGTTTTATTATAAAAAAAAAGATGATAAAACATTTTTATTATTATTATAGCGATTTGATCGAATTTATTAAACCTTTACTAACAATCTCACGCCGCTGACGTAAGGGTACTTATCTTTGGCATTCAATGAGGAACAATAATAATTTCTCAAGGACTTTGTGCTATAAAGCTAAATAACTTCTTCAATGAAGTCAGTAAACAATGGCGGTAAACATTTGTTAATTACCGACTTAAGTTCTACGATGAAGGCAGAAAATACCTTATATTTTGCTAATTTGAACTTTGTTCGCTGGAAAATAGACCAAACAATAATAATAATAATTGAATAATTTCTATAGCTCCGTTTATGTAAATAATCACTCCAGGGGCTGATTCATTAAATCAAATAAGTTATCTCTATATTTAAAAATCAATGTAAGTTTGTAGTTTGTTTGTCATCGATGTTCTCGAAAATCACTGGATAGGTTGCGCTGAAAATAGCACAGTTTGTTTTTATTAGTGCCGGGAAGGTTTAGAATGAAACTGATGCTCTAACGTTTTAAAATTAGTATGAAAAACATTGAACCCGCCATGTTTTATTTAGTTTAGCCCATAGATATAACACTCTGGTTAGCCACAGATTGCATATTCAAAAGAAGAAGGTTTTTTTGGGTAGAATATTTTCAAAATGGAAAACACGAGTTGAAGATACTTAAGAACTTTATGATTTAGATATGTTTTGAAAAAAATAAACGTTTGGAATGAAAGAAAATATTCAAATGAATGTTTCTTTAATTGGAGATAGTTACTTTCGCTGTGAAATCAATTATTGTACCCGAGCAAGGCCGGGTACACATCAGCTAGTTTTAATATAAAACATTATCTTTGCATATTATTGTGTTAACTTAGAACGATAAATTAAATAGTACTTTGTTAACAGAAATGTGTGTTTTCAAATAATAAGGAAAATTTAAAACGTATTACTTTTCTTAGAAATTTAATTATTTTGAAATTTTTCGGTTCCAGGCCTAATACGGCAATCGTTTTTACGGATTTTAAATATGAAAATTTGCCCCTGAGGTGGCCTCTTACACAAAACGGGGCAATAAAAAATAGCATTTTTTATTGTTTCCTCTGAGAGGAATGGGAAGATATTTTTTCTGGGTATCCAGAAAATGATGTTTCAAAATTGAAAATATTTTCAGTACTTAGTAAAATAAATTTTCAAAAATGATCCAAGCAATTTCTAAAACTTGCATTACAAAAATAAAAACATTTTTTTTTTTTTTTCAAACAATGATTACAAATTTTTGGTTACGTTTATTTACAAAAACGCAACGACAAATTATTAAACATACTTTTCTCCACTTTAAAAATCATATTCGTATTTTCAATATTTTGTAAAACATACAATGGAACGGTCAGAAAAAAAGTAATATTTCTGATTGGATTTTGATAAATGCTAAGCCTATGTAAATTTATAAAATATTTTCCTATTTATCGTATTGCGTAATAATAATATCATTATTTTGAATTAATAAATAATAACTCTCCGACGTCCCTCTCCCCGTTAAACACGCTTCACTCCAATCCAACTATTAAATGTGTCAACACGGAAATCCTTAGCTTATGGTGGGACGATAATAGACAGCCGTTCATCATATTATTACAGATCAGGAGTCGATGCTGTTGTGTGGATACAATGTATATACATACGTATATAAATTTGTTCCTCTGTTGGTCATCTGCACAGAAAACCTTGAAGACCTGTTTGTGTACAAATTTTGGCAACCCCAAAACAATTTGAGAACTCAGTTTTCTCAAGACGTCTTGTGTTTTTTCTGCGAGTTTCCGTTCTATTGGCGTATTGCGTATAAACGAGAGGCGCTCTCCAGTACCGCCGCTTCTCCAGTCATTGGCTACATAGCATGCGTTGTATACGTATTGATTGTAAGGAGAAGGTGGACAGTATGACAAATACGGTACATAACCAGTCTTTTTTTACGCGAAGACCGCATTAGTGTCCTAATTGCTAGCAGCTATCCAGAGTCTGTGAGATTATGGCATCCCTAATCGAGGTATGTTCTGAGGCCGAAGGGAGTGATGAAGAAAAGGCCACAGGGGCGAGGAAGGTTGGGTAGAACCTGGCTCTTCTGAAGGTCTTTCACCATTGCGATGCTGAGAGTATCTATTACTCTGTTACTCAAATTGTACGTGCATAGTGCTTATGGAGTTGTGGTATTTTGTACATATAAGTCCATTTGATTTAAAATGATTTATTTTTTTATTAAAAAAACCTTTGTAACCTTTTTCCACTTATTTATTTTCGACCGGACCGGTTTCACCCTATCACGGGCATCGTTAGACTGGCACAATGGATACTAAATCTATGGTATATATATAGGAAGGATGTCGGGAGTGAGTTCCCCTGCTTTCTAATATTGTTTTTATTTATGACTTAAAATTTGTTTTATTGCTGACGGTACTGTTTATCATGTTTTCAAAAGCTACTTTCGGGTTGGTTTATTACTCTCTGGAAGACGGTTACATTGTGTTTATTTACTGAATCTATTGTTTTTTTTTAATTTTATAAAGACATTCGTGTCCGCTTTTATTTATCCATTTGATTTCGTAGTGAAATGTAATTATGTATTGTACGATTGTAATTCCTAAAATTGACCTTCCTTGTTAAGATATTTTAAACTTATAAATTGTTTTATATGCACCAATAAGATATGTGGTAATATTTCCGCCAACTCCTAGAACGTATGTGACATCAAAGCTTCTTATTTTCCAACAAAACCAAATAAAGAAATCTGTGGAATTCATCCAAAATTGGGATTTATGTTTGTGATAGGAAAGACCGCTTGGAAAAATATTTTTCCACGAGGATTCTCTGTAATATCAATAACTGGTTGGCAAAACAATACTTCGAAGAATTTCTGTTAGTAAAATAATAACAGTCCAAAATTTTTAATTTCTCTCACAAATTACAATAATGTTGGTTTTAATATAAAACAATTTGCCTGCTGAAACAATTGCTAAAATTGTTATGATTATCAAATTTTGTTATTATTCTAAATTTACATTATGTTTCACACAAGTGTCTTTTAGAGTAAAGTTTGTAAACATTTCGAAATAGCTTAATTTAATTTTACAACTCGTAAATTAAGATGAGATTAGCAATAAAATAATAATTCAATACGTACTGCAATTAGATGATATTTCCACAAAAAAATCCCAACTTTCAGGAGTCAGGGGGACTTTGGAATCCACAATTTTTTTAAATCTGACCACTAAAATCGACGAAAGCCTCGTATAAAGTGACGATTTAGCACAAACTGATTTTAAAAAAAATGAAAAACGCAAGCAGGTTACTATTATTTATTTATTTATTGTATAATATACGCCCTATATGGGCTTTTACATATAAAGTTAGTTATAATAAACAGGTGCAAAACACATCACAGTAGGTTCAAAGATAATAAATCGAACAAATACAGGAATAACATAGTGTAAGTACCATTCTAAGTAATAAGTTCAGAGGCGAAAAATCAAAACATACCTCACATTCACTGTTACTTATACTCTAGACACATATATTAATAATTATACAGGATGTATGCAATAATCGTTTGTTTATATTTGTATTCCGAGCAGTTGAACGTATCCACTGTCTGAATATGTATTACCTTCTGTATGAAGTCGAGGTATCAATGAATATTTGAATGTCTCAGTTCTCAATTATCTTACATATATAAATAAATGAACACCCGTGGGTGGGGTTGTTTATATATGCATGTTTATTTACTTACTTTGTATAAATATTTATAACATTACAGATTTTTTTTGTCTATTTCATTATCTCTATTTTTTCTTTCAACTCAATTAAGGAGGACTGAACGCAGTGAGGCATGGAATTGGCGAAGGAAGGATGAAACTAAACTGAATGCCGTTGAAATGAGATCTCTCAGGGGAATGAGTGGTAAAACCGTGTATTATCGTAGAAAAAGTATTGAGATTCGTAAAGAATGCAAAGCTGATATAAGCGTAATGAGTAGGATTAAGAAAGGGACGCTTAGATGGTTTGGGCATGTAGAGTAAATGAACGAAGAAAGGAGTGTAAGGATAAGATATGACACGAATGTGAATGGAAGAACAAGTCGGTGATACTCGAGTAAAACATGGGACGATCAAGTGAATCAAATACTGTATATACAAATATAAGTCTGGCCATGTCAGAAGACGGAATAACAGAAGATAACGTACGAGACGTTGTATGAAAGTGAATAAAGTGAATGAAGCAAGAAGTGTATGCCAAGATCGAGTTGTTTGGCGGTCCATTCTTTCTGCCCACCCCTGCGGAGAAACGGCGTGATGGTTAGTTAGTTATTTCATTATAATTGTGCCGTTTATGCAGTGCAGTGCAGTTTAACTCCAAGTCACACTTGACCTTCAAAAGAAGAGGAAGGTCACTGTCCACGTGAGATTTAAAAAAAAACCACCCTCATCCCCTTTTCCCACGCATTGAAGCAGAATTTTAGTACTTCTTGATGAAATTTTGCACACTTGACGTTCAAAATAACGGGATAATTACTGGGTAGGAGTAGAGGTAATACACCACAACCTTAAAGCTTTAATACAAATCATTAATAACCCCGGGTAATACCGGGTACTTTAGTTAATCCATTATAAATAAAGAAAAATTCTTATTTTTAACATTTTGAATATGAATATTTTTGAAATAAACAAAGAATTATAAGGAAAATACGTTTTTTTAAAGTATATTTTTTTATATTAAGCTTTATTATTATTACATTGCCAATATTATTACATTAAAACAACTTGAAAAATTTATCTGAATAATCTATAACACTACTTTCATGGAAGGTTTTCGTGATATCAGAGTGAAATTTTGGTTATTTCACTAGGGTAGTTTAAGTTCACGCGGCCACAAGCTGGTAAATTACCCACCTAACTACCTTCGAGGCATCACAGTTACCAAGAATTATTACCTTCTAATTAATAGAACTAAATAATATGGTGTCTCGATTAAAGTCTTATGGCTTGGCACCTATGTCGGGTTAACCCTTTTGTCGACAAACTGTACAAGAAATTTAGACACTAATTATAATTTTTGGTTCATCTAATTATATTTATTGATCCAGGGATCGGTTCAAATCCCACAAGAACGCACCTGAATCTTTATATATAGAAATAAAGGGTTTTAGGTTAAATTTACTCGAACAATTAAAAATTAATGAACCAACGAATGATCCTAATATAACATTCATTAATAAAGTAAGGAAAATTATACACTCACCGCTTCTCAGTGTGTTCACATTATCGAAACAATATAACACATTTAAATAAATCAATTAAGAAAACATTATCAGTTAAATACGGGGAAACACAATACAAATGTAAAAACCTCACAGATAGAGAATTTTAATTAATTTCTAACTTAATTGGTTTTGTCGATAATACATCATTATTTTTAAAAACCCGTCAAAGTTAGAATGGGGTGGGAGTGAATAAAATCATCATATCCCGGCGGGCGCAAGTAATTTTTATTTAATAAATTTCTGTTGTTTCACAATTAATTCATTTAAAAATAATATATAGTATATTTGCGCACGTTTCAGAGTGGAAGATACTCTCAGTATCGCCCTGGTGAAAGACCACCATTCAGAATTGAAACGTTGCTTGAAATGGCTTTTAGCCGTGTTTGGTGACCAGATCTGAATAGCCAGGTATTTCCCCTTTTCCCCACCTTCCTCTACCTCTTCTCTTTCCCTTCCCTAATACCTTCAGCCTCACAACATTCCCCAATTGGGAATGCCATGTCTCACTGGCTCCAGACGGTTGGGAGCAGTTTGGGACACTTGTGCGGTGTTCATATAAAAAAAAAAAAAAAAATCAAAGAATAAAAAATACAATATGTTTGGCCAAATATTGTTTCAAAATCACCTAGAGACTTAATATTTATTTTTTATATACCAAGACCTCCAGATTCAAAGGTTAGGTCTGAATAATCGTATTTTCCCCATCTTCCTTTTTACCTCCCCATATATTTTTTATATAGATATCGAGTACTCATTTCATGTCTCAAGCTCGGAAAAAAATTATCTTATATTTTTTAAACAAATCGAGCCGGAGGAACCTCTGAAGATGACAAATAGATATTTACATACATTTATTTAAACTGAAGTACGCAGGCCGTATTTGGATGAAAGCTTCCACATTATTTGCCATGTACCAACCCATGGTTAAACTTTCTGAGATAATAATCTAACATAATTTTATCGTAAAAGTTTAACAGCTACAAAATTACGTAAATTTTATAATATTTTAAATGAATAATAACAATTATAATGATGCTTTATTCCAGAAGGCATGCAGGATTAGTGCAACGTTCCATTAGTGATAATAATAACACATAAAAGAAACGAAAATAAAATAGAATAAAATTGTATAAAAAATACTGACTAATACAAAATGTTAAATGTTTACGATGGATATTTAACGGTCTCCCGTCTCCAAAGGGCCATCAGGGAGACTCCATCCATGCAGACGTAGCAGTAATTATAGTATTTTCTGGGTTGGCGTACTTTGCGCCATAAGCTTCGCATGCGGTAGCGCAGAAGTACCCCGAAAGAGTGCACTCGTCCCTCCAGGAACATTTCCGTTATGATACAGTATCTCGGTAGATGGAAAAGTTGGCGATATGCACTACTGCAGGTGGCTTTTAGCTTATGCTATTGGACTGCAGTGTAATCCACACACAGTTCTGACGTATACATGTGCAGAATGTGTTGAACAGTATTATTTTAATGTTTGTGCTGCATAAGTGAAAACAACTTGACAGCATACCTGCATTAACGGATATCGCTCTTCTTTGTCTCTCCATATCCTCCATGTCCTTCAGGCCGTCTGTGATAATATGCCTCAAGTATTTTACGGTAAGAGCAACATTTATTTTCCTTCCATCCAGCCATACTAAGGGTGTCCTAGTATTTATCTATCAGAAGCCCTGTAATACGAACGCCAGAACTTAAGGGGAACGGCTACGCTGCCTGTTTCATACATAACTTAATTTTGAATTTGAGGCCAAAATACCCATCCAAACAGAATGATATCTTTTTTATAATTAAACGTTTAGTAAATATTTAGTGCGGATGAGAAGTATTTTATTTAGTTTTGTTTTAAATTATGAAGTATGTGCCATTAAAGAAATTGGTTTTTCGCGATTTTAGAGTCACCTTTAACAATAATACGGGGTTTAATTTCCAGATGCAGTCGTTACATTTTTTACTTTCTGTAATGTATTTCATTTGAGATTTATTAATTTTATCCGCCATGATTAAGTATTACAATGAGGTCAGTTCAGTAAGTTATTCAATAAATGCAATATTCATTCGAGATGAAAAGTCAATAGATGTCCTATGTAAATTAAAAATAAGATAGGTATTTCCGAGACACCATCTAGATTGCAAATAATTTCGGGAAGAAGTTTGCGATCATACAAGGAGGTAGCTGCTAAAAACATATCGATAAAAAATATGGAAAGTAATAATATCTCATTAGCTCGTCCCGGTAAGACAAAGGGATCTGGGATCGATTCTTAAATGCGACAGAAAACTTTTTATTTTCTTTTTAGTTTCGTATTTTAATTGAGATTTGTTAATATTATCTTCAATGATTAAATAATACAATGATGTTTATAAGCTTCAATTAGTTATTCCAATACATTGAACAATACATCTAATTAAGTAATTCATTTTTCAATTACTTATTTTGGTACTTGTCAAGTCTAAAATTTAGATAAAAACTGTAAATCGGTGCTGTAATTCTTAAATATTCCTAAATAAACATTCCTTGCTATTGTTCACTTTATATTGAGATGAAATGCCACAAACAGGCTTCCCCAGATTACAGATGATAGCTCTATCTCACGTCACTCTCAGATATCTTACAAATCCATCCAGAAACGTTTTTAAGACTCAAAACGTTTCCAACTTGAGTCATGTTTATCGCTTTGAACATTTTCAAACATCCGCACGTAGACCCATTTTTGCGGATGGCAATGACATTTTAAATACTAGGTGGACTATTTCTCTGGTATCATGATTTGTAGAAGAAAAATATTCTTCAAAAGATATCAATCACTTACTTGCAAGATCCACTGTCATTCATGAACGAGCCGTTCATTTGTACCAGTTAATTTTCATGAGCCGTGAGCGTACGACTCCTGGTAAATCGTACCACGGCTCAATCGAACTGTAACTCTTTGTTACACACCTCGGAACCACCTAAGAAAGATTGTTATTTACCTAAAAAAATAAACACAACTCAGACGTTACATAGTATTCTTACGCATTTCTACAGTGACGCATCTTTAAATTAGGTCATTTGTACTAATATGTTTACATAATATCATCGTATACCTGTCTAACTTCAAGGCTATTATGCCCATGACAAATTAATATTTGGCGCCATGACGCAGCTTAAAGCATTTGTTTTCATTGCTCATACATTCATGTATAGAGATAAGAATAATTACCGCATTTACACGTGTGCGGCCACTGTACAGTACGATAAAGGCGCCTGACAGTATGGCATCTCGACATTTTGTATACGCTGGGAGCTGGGAGCTGTAGGAGCTGCGAGTTGTATGAACTGCGGTATGAGCTCACGGAGTCGGCTCTTAATATGTGCCGGCTTCGTTCATGTGAGGTATACTGAGTCATACGAAAATATTGAGTTGGTGCCGTGACTTCCGCTCTTAACCAAATGTGTCATGACCCATCGCTACACTGGAGGCGATCAGGATTTCTCACCTTTTTCCGAATCACTAACAAAACGCCGTGGCTGTTCATACTGTCAAGTAAAAAAACAATTATTCCCGAACCAGAATCATCCTCCGTACGTTATCAGTCAGACTCCGCTCAAGCCAACAGCTCTTCTTCAGTGTTCTAATAATTGATATCCTTCTTTTTTTGTATGAATATCGCACAAGAGTCCCAACTGCTCCCAACCGTATGGAGCAAGTGTAACTATGACATCCCCAATCGGCGAATGTTGTGAGGCTGAAAGCATTGGGGAGACAAAGGAGAAGGGTAAGAGGAAGATGGGGAAATACCTGGCTATTCAGATCTGGTCACCAAACGCGGCTGAAAGTCATTTCAAGCAACGTTTCAATTCTGATTGGTGGTCTTTCACCTATATACGAATACACCTGTACGAATACACTGTATATACGAATACAGGTACACCTATATTCACCTACATTCAGTAATACTTAAACTTTAGACTGATGTCTTATTAATAATTGTTGAAGATGTATGCAGTAATAGTATTTCTGTATCTCTTATAACAGTGCAAAGGTGATACAATCTAAGTTAAGGGTCAACTCTCAAAAATGGCCTTAACATCACTTTGTAGTTTGTTAACTCAAGCAAAACTAAAAATTATTTATTCAAATTCTATATACGAAATGTATAATAATAATAATAATAATAATCGGATTATTTTTATAGCACAGTTTTTGTGAAAAATCACCTCAGGGGCGCCGTACAATATTACTTCCTATTCTTATATTATTCTTATATTACGTCTATTCTACGATATATTTTTTTTTAACATTTATTTTCTCTTTTTGGACAGGCTATCATTACACATTAAAATAACACATTATTTATAGACCATATAAAGAGATGCAGTTAAATTATCAAAACTAAATTTAATGTTAAATTGAAAAAAAAAGAAGCTAACTGTATTTATTCCTTACGATACATTGCAAGACGCTAATACAAATCAAATGATAGAGTGATTGTTTCCATTATATTCAAGAATGTATTTAAGCTAAGACAATGAATTATTATCCATATTTTTTAGGATAAATAAAACAGAATACTCTTAAAAGGGGGGAGCGGCGGGGGAGGATGGTGGCCGGGGGGATTGATCCATAGGGCCCTCAAAGTCTTCTTTTTCTTGGTGACGCGCCTGGGCGGCGTGACGGTACGGTTGGTGTTGGTCTGTACGTACGCCAGGTGGAGCTTGTCGGCCGGCTTCAGGATCTGGAAGGAGCACTTCAGCGTATCGTCCACTGACATCATTGCTCCTGCATTATCGAATTCCCCGCAGTAGTCGGGTGCCGAGTAGTGGGTGACCAGTTGCTTCTTGGCAAAGAACTTATACCCGTCCTCTACCACCTGATGCACCCGACAGATCAGGTCAAAGTTGTGCTTTTTGAGGAATTTGGCCACTATCTCAATGACGAAGGTGAAAGTGAAGCTCGTTCTCGCCCCAGCTGGCGGTGTCCTTGTTGGGGTCGGACCACAGCAGGTCACAGAGCAGCCCCTGGTCGGGCACTTTGTATACAATATTTTTACAACCACCGTAGCCCGAATAGCCGTTTCTTTTCACTTTTGGCACTTCACTAGTACATGTGGTGACGACCGACCGCCAGATGTGACCGATGCCCGATGCGTTAATTCGGAAGAACGAAGTAGATTTCAACTCAAAATATTTGAAATATTTGGGTTTTTATTATACACTTGATTTAAGCTCGAGACGGCAGCACTAAAATTATGTAATTTTTATAAATGTAACCTAAAAATTATTGCGGTTATTTTATGCTATTTTTTATACCGGGAAAATTAAGAACTTCCCAATATTTCCAAGATAAATCAGGAGCGACTATAAAAAGCAGCTGGCAGCCACGAGGGCGCCTAACTAATCTAATATGAGAGGTTCCAAAAGACAAAAATCCTCCAACTGTAATCATTTAAATCCTATGTCAATAGAAAAATCCTTAAAATTGAATGTCAAAGTGTTTGAAAATAGGTCTAGTTTGAAAACCAGTGAAGGCAATTTTCAAAGTTTCATTTAAATATTCGGTGCGTATATCACACAGATTTTAAAAATTACAGTTCGCGGATTTTTGTCTTTTGAAACCTTAAATATCATTCTAACTACCCGCATAGAATTCAGAGTTAAATCATTCATAGTATTTCTCGCGTTAGCAGACTACAAAGAGTGTATTTTTGAGTGCTGACCTTTAAAAAAAAATTCCAATGTAAATGAGGAATAACGATTAAAAAAACTCGAGACTGGCAATAGATTTATTTAGATAAATTTACGGATTAACAATTATCCAGAGTGTTTGATACTCTCAGTATCGCCCTGGTGAAAGACCACATTTCAAATTGAAATGTTGCTTGAAATGGCTTTTAGCCGTGTTTGGTGACCATATCTGAATAGCCAGGTATTTCCCTGTTTCCCCACCTTCCTCTCCCCCTTCTCCTTCCCCTCCCCAATACTTTCAGCCTCACAACATTCCCCAATTGGGGATGCCATAGTCTCACTGGCTCCAGATGCTTGGGAGCAGTTGGGACTCTTGTGCTTTATTCATTTTAAAAAGGCAACTATGTAAATGAGCAACATTATACAACAACAACATTATAATTGCTGTGACACAATCAGTTTGCTATCTAATCAACGGAATATTGTTAGTAGAACATGATTAATATTCACATTGTGCTTGTTTTATGTCTAAACTACCCCAAAATCCAATAAAGATGGGAAGAAGGCCACATCAAAAAGATTAAGTAGTTAGAATAAATAATGTCGTTGGCCAGATTAAAGTCAGGGTTGGATGATTTGTAATCGAACACAACAACAAAATGTGCTCGTCTTGCGTTCTCAACAAGTGATACAAATAAAAGCTGATCAGAGTAACTCTAAGATTAGCAATGTTGTCAGCAACCAGAAAGTTAAAAGATCCTAAACGCAGTCCGGATACAAAGTTCTAGTTTAGAGATTGCGCTTTTGCGAGCTTAAAGCTTGTATTAAACTTCTATTTCAAACTTAACTTAAAACTTATCTCATCCTACAATTTTATTTGCAGAAAAAAAAAATCAAACAACATGAAATGACCCGATCTAATAAATAAATTTTATAATTTTAAATTTCCCATGAACGTGAACTTTTTCACAGCTCAAAATTTTGACATTTCTTTTTTTTTTAAATTAAATAATATTACATTTTAGTATTTTTTTATAGCTACATAAAGAGGGGCAAAAATTTTATAATTGGCATTAAAAAGTAAGTATAAATTACGTCGTGACTTAAAAAAAAAATTACGATGTACTTAACTTCTTTTCACAGTAAATCTCTATTAGAATTTTAGATTATAATAACCTAACTTTTTATAGAGCCTTCGAAATGCAAAACCAGTCAAAATGATTATATAATTTCTTAATTGGTATTCACTTTGTGGTGTCATTATTAATAAATGAAATAAAAATTACTTTGTAATCACCACTTTATTAATATATGCACATCAATAATCAGAATACTGTAAAACCGTAATGTTAAGTACAGACACATGATAAACATAGAACACAATAATGTAAGAATAGACAAATTATAAACATAAACAAAAATTCATTAAAGCAGGTAAGGAATTAATCAAAAATGTTAATTATTTTTATAAACAATAATTATTAGCCTGAAACACTCATCCAAATTGAAAAAAACCTTTCCGAGCAAAGATAAATATCGCCGACAGGACTCGAACCTGCACCCTTCTGATGTCCGGTCAGATGCTCTACCGTTGAGCTACGTCGGCTTATCGCAAACCCGCCAAGTTAATCAATATATACTAGTGTTTCATTCAATAATTGCTGTTTTTTTTATTATATTTCACCTGTAAACAACCAACTTTATTAGTATGAGGAAGGCTTGTAACGGCTTAATTATTGTTTATAAAAATAATTGTTACCCTTTGCGCTATGCACAAAAATCTTGTCTTAAAAACTTTAGTTTATCAATTAATAAAAATGTTAATATTTTTTTTTACAAAACATTATATAACAAATTTGTATTAGAAATTAAAAAAGAAAAATTATTTTTATTATTTATATTAATATGAATATAAATTCAAGAGATACCTATTTAAAAAAAATAAATTATTAATTGTATTTAATTGACTATTAACACTTTTTCTAATATCAAATTTGTCTAATTGTAAACCGATTATATTTGAATGTAATTTTTTTAACTAACTAACTAACTAACCATCACGCCGTTTCTCCGCAAGGGTAGGCAGAGAGGACGGACCGCCAAACAACTCGATCTTGGCATACACTGCTTGCTTCATTCACATTCATACATCGTCTCATACATTCCCTTTTATTATTCCGAATTCTGACATGGCCCGACTCAAGTATTTGATTCACTTGATCGTGCCATGTCTTCCTCGGGCGTCCCCGGCTTCTTCTTCCATTCACATTCGCGTATACATTCTTCTTACACTCCTTTATTCGTTCATTCGCTCCACATGCCCAAACCATCTAAGCATCCCTTTCTTAATCTTACTCATTACGCTTACATCAGCCTTGCATTCTTTACGAATTTCAATATTTTTCACACGATCATGCATGGTTTTACCACACATTCGTCTCAGAGATCTCATTTCTACGGCAATCAGTTTACTTTCATCCTTCCTCTGCCAATTCCATGCCTCACTGCCATACACCAGGCTTGGTATCAGCACTCCATTGTGGACTGCTAGCTTCGCTTCTTTGGACAACTTTTTCTTAGCGCCAACCGCGTTCAGTCCTCCGTTAATGGAGTTTCATGCATTCACCCTTCTTTCCATCTCACGTAAACATACTTCCCAAATATAGAAACTCATCGACCTGCTCCAAGTATTCGTCATTCACAACTATATTGCACTCTGTTTTCGTACTATCTCTTTCAAACACCATGTAATAAATGTAAAAAATTTTAAACCTTTATTTATGTCAAAATAATGATTTGTTTACAAAATACGATTAGCAAATTCAGAATAATAATTATTATTTAAACACCCTAGGTGTTAAAGTGGTGAGTACAAAGTAATTTTTAATTCATTTATAAATAATTATGAATTAAATTGCAATACAATTTACAATACTAGATTCACAAGCAACAATTGATGAAAGGAAATTTATCAATGGAATAATTGATGATGCGGGCTAAAAATAATTGCAATATCCTATTAAATTCAGGCAATAAATGTAGGCTAAATGTAAAAACGACGTTTTACAAAGCACAAACATCTGAAATGAATTAATCGAAACGTATAAATATTAGAACTTATACACAACCTTCAACAAAGTTTATCAAAATATTAAATTTGGTATCACAATTTTTGCGAAAAAAGCCAACCCCGTGTTTCAATGTCATTGGAGGGTGTTAAATGGCTTCATATTCCGGGGCTTTTATGGAAAGTGTTTGAACACTTTTCAGGGCAACTTCATAAATGCGGAGATCACGCTCATCGGAATGTTCTTCCTGGAAAAACAAGAGAATATACTTTTCAAAATATGGAAAAGGGTTTTAGACTTTCGATTTAACAATGTGTTCACATACATTATATAATACAATCGACCGACGACGCTGAGATGGCCCCCCTCCCCCCCACTAGGCTTTAAAGATGTGATGGCCCGTCCTTCCTTCGTTTAAATTTTATAATTGATTGATACATTTCTCATCTACATTTTCATAATATCTGATGTCCCGAACCTACTCAATTAATACCTTTTATCACCTAAAATCAGCCTAGTTTCACTCCCTTGTAATTATCTACGTTCCTGAAATTAGAAAATTGTACTTCTATTTCACATTAGTCTCGCCTAAATCGCCTCTTAAGTGTGCCGAAGTTTCCATACTGTATAATTCTTGTTTCTTCCCTTTTTCATCTGCTGAAGCTATTGTTCTCTGAATTATTTTCTCTAATTCGTTGTTTTTCCGCTTAGCCTTACATGACACGTCTTTCTGTCTAAATTCTAATGCAAACACACCTTTCCCCGTGCAAGATAAATCATTTCTTTGTAGTTTTTTTATTTGTAATTAACATTTTGCATATTATTTTTACTTTCTACTTCCATTTTCAATGGTTATTCATCTCTGCATTTCCCATTGTTTCCTTTAAAGTTCACGACCTCTTCTCGTCCTGTTCGACCGCTAGTGAAATGTTTATATTATAGGCCGTTGATCTGAACCCTTTCGATTCACATAAATAATTAATATTTCCTTTGTCCTGTCACCACTAATTGTTGTTTATGTAGAACGCTCGTTTGATTGGTAACTTTTTCGTTGATTTCACCCAATCCTGTGATGTTTATTTATAAGAGGGAACGCCTTCTTCTCACTGCCATCTCGTGGTTTTATGTTGCAACGAGTTTTATGAATCAAAAGTATTGGATTATAATTCACTGTAATCAAACTCTCCACAAGTCGATAGATGTCGCTCCCTTAAGCTTTTCTAGCATGAAAGTTATGCATATAAAAAAAAATATTTTCCAGGGTTCTATTAAAAGAAAAGGATGATGGTTAGACCATTACAACCACAAGACTGGCACATTTGTCTTGTGGTCGCAAAATACTAAAAAAACCTGTAAAACAACTGTTTTGCTCAACAAAGAAGAATTTAGATTAAATGTATGCACGGTGTCCGGAAACGAGTGGTACAAGTGGGAAACTGGCGAATCTACACCACATGGAAAACCCAAAAAAAAAGAATTATCGATCAGAGCCCATGTTTTTGCGGCAACTAAAGTAAAATTTTTTTTTGGAGACCTACGGTTTGACGTGTTTTAAAAGACATTAAACAGATGCTAGTAATTTCTTAGCGACCGATTTTTTTTTAAATTTAACCTAAAAATCCAACTTTTAACGAAATTTACTCGAAAATCAAAGATCATAAAAAAAGTTATTCCTGTGATGTAGATTCACCAGTTTCCCGCTTGTTCCACGAGCTTCCGGATCCCCTGTACATTATGTAACTTAAATTGAATGTATGTCATTAATCAGAGTCGGGCGTTGTCTTGGAAAACTTAAACATTAATACTTTAAATTATGATTGTACGGTTTATAAACGATAGTGTTTTTGCCACACCAAAATATAATATAAAGAATTAAAGGTCATGGAGGATATAAAAGTAAGAGGTATGTGTACATATAAAACATATAAGTAGACTTGATTGAAAAGTTATGATAATTTGGCCTTCTTGCGCAGTTAAACCGATCCGCCATATTTGCGTATCTATTACTAGCTTCTTGTAATATAGGTACAAGCGAGTGCTTGTAATGCTCAGTCCTGGTGTTGATACATTTAAACAGGATTTTGGAACGAGTAGCTCCCGTAAGTATTAATAACATTGGAATGTTTTATAATAATTTGGCGATGACTCAAATAATACGAGTACATGATTTTCCGAGCGTTATTAAAAAAAAGTGGTGGTTAATGATTTTTTTGTTTCCTTTTAAAACGGTACATGAAAAACCATGTTTGATATAGTTTTTTGTTTCACTTGTCTGCTTTTGATCGCTTCATTCCGAAGAAAGTATTGATTAATTTTTCGGTAACTAATAATATTTATTGAATATTTGTTATCAAATTGTTGAAATATCTATGGCCGTTTGTTACTCCTTTGATAGATGCTAAAAATGTACAATTCGAATGAATCTGTAATTTCATATAGTGGTTATTTTTGGTAATTCAATTTTAAGGATCGGCGATATCCGATTTACTGTCGGGATAACGTTTTATCTCTATGTTCAAAATAACAGATTAATTTTCAATATTCAAATTATATCTCTATCGGTAAGTGAACGGTTGATTTCATAAAATTATTAAAAGAATTGGTAAAAACAGACATTTTTGAAAATTCTTCTCTTTATGAAAACAATCTATTAATAAAACCTTAACTTCGAATTTTATATTATTTATTTAGTCACTTTCGACAGAATAGGACCTCCGTCACTCGTTAGAGCGGGTATACACTGAATATGAATACATATATTCACACAAGCATGGTTATTATTAGAATCTTGAAAATTTTGCGATTGCGATAACGAGTGATTTTTACGCGAAAAACGCGAATTTTGCCATTTTCGCCAGAATAACGCCACATTCGCAATTTATCAGGAAAATTACTTTTTTATGATATTTTAAAATAAGAAAGTAAAGTTATATAGATGGTTTTGACTCTCTTGAATAGCCATAAAATGAAACGCAGCTGACTTCACGTAAAAAAATAAAAAAACATAAAAAAGTGACGCTCCGCCACTTTTTTGCCGTAAAATTCCAAAAAGAAAACTCGTCTTTTCCAAAATACCAGCGCTTTTTCTGAACGATGAGATAACGCTAATTTAGACAAAAATCGTGCAACATTTTGAGGTTCCCATTTATTATGTCTGTTCCGCGACAAAGGCACGGTTAATTAACGGGTTGATAAATAACTATATTTATGCGGTGTACACGAAGGAATTAATTATATTTCTTTAAACATAAATCATCCTTCCTTATTATACAAAATGATAAGTTAGTTACACCGTAAAAAGCCAGTTGTCTATCTTTCGATATTCGAAGTCGATTTTTTTTAATACTGGATGAAAAAGTTTCAAAAAAAATTTATGAAAACTCAAAAAAATGTGAATATCGCATAGTCCTAATTGCTTCAAACCGCCTGGAGCCAGTGAGACTATGACATCCCCAATTGAGGAATGTTATATGGCTGAAGGCAGAGGGGTGGGGAAGGAAACGGGGAGAGGAAGATGTGGAAGTACCTGGCTATTCGGGTCTGGTCACCAAACACGGTAAAAGCAATTTCAAACATCGCTTCAATTCTGAATGATGGCCTTTCACCAGGGCGATACTGAAAGTATCTTCCACTCCGGAACATGCCGAAAATTACAGTATATTTTTGTGAACCAACACAAATTAATTTAATTAATTTTTAATCATTGAAGAAGATAATATTAACACATTCCAATTGAACCACGAAACCGAAAAAAACAACTTAGCTAATGAGACCAGTTCAATTTACGCCATTTACACCGATATCGTACTTCATGTTCAAGATTTGTTAATGTTATCCTCCATTTTTTATAAATCCCATATTCTGTTAATCTTGTAAAATATAAAATACAAAAATTTGTAAAATATAAAGTATAAAAACATATAAAAATAGAAAGAATAAAACTTGTCAAAATACAAAGTATAAAAACTTGTAAAAATGTAAAGTATAAAAACTTGTAAAAATATAAAGTATAAATACAAATATGATAAAATGATGGTTTTGTTTTTGTCTTAAACTGGATGTGCGATTTATGCAGTAATGACTTAGTTTTATTTTTGTTTCGAACTATTGCAAGTGTTGCGTTATGCTATATTGTAAAGTTTTATAAACCCTCTAAAAATGGATTTATTGCTGTAGCAAAGAACATCTATAAATAAGTTATTTAATATAATGCTGCTTGCTGTGAACGTACAAAGCAGTTCCGGAAATACATTTAATGTGTTGAAACTACAAAGTATCGTTACAGTAACGGCTGTTGTGATATTACACCAACACATTTCCTTTTACTAGTATTGCTAGCATGATAAAAATATTGCTTCCATTTCAATTAATATATCAGAATATTGAAAGATAAATAAATATTTTGGAATGAAATGAAACAATCAAAGTTTGTTTTAACTACATTTATTTTACACGCCTATCGGTTTCGGAACAACCGTTCCATCGTCAGGGCAAAGTGTATGCTAAACAATGTAAAAAAAAATGGAAGAACATACATAATAAGTGGCACAATGGGGGTGGGGGTGTGGCACAAAGCAACATATTGTTACGCGGCGATTGCATTATCTACGTTAACGTCACTAAAACAGATCGTTGCCAGATTGATATAATTGTAACAAAATATTAACATCTAGATATCGTGACTATTAAGTAATATAAAATAATTTAAAAAAAAACTGTTAAACAAACCGGGGGTATTTTTAGCCCACAACGGTTTTCCTTGTTCTAAAACAATCAAGGTAGAGGACTGAAAAAAGAGACTACTTTGTCAATTAGAAACATCTTTAGTATCGGGATTTTATTTAAAATGATTTGATTAATGAGTCTACTCTTATTGTGTTTGGCTTTCCTTATATCTAAATGCTTCTGAAATATCTAGTATAATGTTTAATTTTTTTTTTGCAGTAAACTAATGCATGTAGTGTTATAAAAAGTATACTGCATTATTATTGTGCACGTGGACTTATTAAAAGTGTGTAAATATTACCACTTTAGATTAAAACATAGGCATTATTTAAATTTATGAAGTCCAACGAGTTAATTAGGAAAACGTGTTAAGTATAAAAAATATTTTACTTTTGAAAAAATTAACATACAAATAAGGTAGACATTTTTGGTGATAGCTTACATTTTCAACTGTGTATGTCAAGATTACAATTACTGAAATGTGACTATAAAAATGTGTTTTTGTCATAATCATCTTTAAATGAGAAGACGAGAATTTTGTCACATTACGTCACCAAGAAAATTGATGCGTTTAGTCTAGACGTGGTGCTACAAGAAACGTAGATATATATATATATATTAAGTTTGAAGAAAGCTTTTCCCAGGGGGCTGCGTTCCCATAAACCTCGTCATACGATAAAATGAGAAATTCAAGATGGAGGCTAGGGGAGAACAATTTCACA
>JAHDVE020008406.1:0-10317 GCA_022606495.2 Halesus radiatus | reverse complement strand
TTTTCACGTAAATAACGGGAAATTTGCAAATTTCGTATTTTTCGCGCGATACTCTGGTATTTTAAAATAAGAAAGTAATATTGTACGTTCCAAATACTTCTTAATCCGTGGATTTGACAAGCTTGAATTGCCATAAAATGAAACGTAGCTAACTTCGTGTCGAACACGCCACGTACTGTCATTATTTTTCATGCACCACCTTTCTTACCAAAAAAGAAACAAAAAAAACATTTTTTTTTAAATCCACCATTATTGGTGAAAAACAAACCTATTTTCACAAAAATCATGTGAATTTCTTCAAAAATAAAACGAATATCACCAAAATAACGTCAATCGGACATATTTATGCAGAAAAAGTCCAACCTACAAATTGCCAAAAGCTACTTTTTTCAGGTTTCCTACAGGTAAACAGGGTATCTTTATATGCTAAAAACATCCAAGCTCCAAATGCAATAATAATATATAAAAACTGATAATTACTCCACAAATGCCATAATATGCTTTTGTAATGTCAAATTTTCAAACGCCATTTTCTCGGCTTTTTTTTTTGGGTTAGATGTTTTATGCATAACTACTCGTATGTCCAATTAATCATTTCGTCAAAACAACTCTGTCCTGGTACACATTCATCGCATTATTTACATTAAAACACAACAAAAAAACACAACAGAAAGTAAATTAATTTACCTTCAACGGTTTTTCTAGCCAACTTATAGTATGATATTTTTTAGGAGAACTATGTTGGCGACACTTTTGTGCAATCTGTTTCACACTAAAATTAATTCATGGCCAATTTCCAATTGTTTCTATCATATATGCTTTAGATTTGGACAGCAATCGAGGGAAACATTTTTAATGTTGCAAAGGAAATGTAATGTATTTTTAACCCTTACCACTCCTTTGTCGGGTGCCAGCCGACATCACTATTTGTATTGTACAACTCAGTTGTCGGCTGGCGGACGACAAGATAAGACGTGCAGGCGCGGAGTATTTTCGCGCGCAAAACTTGACACGTGACGTTGTTTCTTTTGATTATTCGATAAAAAAACATTAAAATTTACGTTTTAATACGATTTTGACTGTTTTCCGTTTTTGTTTTACTATAAAATAACCCTTTTGTAACTGCCTATCAATAAATTAATATTTTGACATTATTTAAATTAAAGTTGGCTGACAACAAATATTAAAATATAATGGAGTGGTAAGGGTTAATGTTACAAAAAAATCTTATTTCCAAGTCTCTTGGCGCCTAACACCTATTCTCTAAACCACCACTAAACATAACATTGAGATGATTATATTGATTACTAATCCTTCACTTTATAAATTGTACTGTTCCCGATTTCGTAAAGGCTCGATATTTAAAAAAATTTAAAAACCTTTACTTGAAGGACCAAGGGTTGAGAGATCTCCCATGTTTTTATTGTTTTTTTTTCATCATAAATTATTACAATTATTACAGGCATATTTGGAACTTACTACCACTAGACTATGCGTTAGGCAAGTACCCCATTTGGATAAAGTGTTGAATAGGAACAAATTAAATAACCTCGCTTCACAAATTCACAAAAAAAATAAATCTATGACTATCTTTTTTGATTGGAATGTTGCCTTTAGAATTCAAAAGTCAGCGTGGTAATTTTGTAGATTCCATTGTGTACTATTAACAATTGGTTTATCATTCACTTCTTACAGTTTAAGACTTATTGGTAACAGTTTAACAGTTATCGCGGATTTTAACAGCGTTACAGCCAGTGTAGGTTTACTGTAGTTTACTCAGGGAAAGGTTCTTCAATACCATTATATTCATATTTAAAGGCATTTTCCTGCAGAGGTGGTAAAAATTACTCTTTTATTCTTTTCTAAGACAGAATACGTTTTTTTCAAAATCCAAGCGCCCCCTATATCCTCGCGCCCTAGGCTGCAGCTTAGTCAGCCTGATGGTAAGTCGGGCCCTGTCAATCCGTCACAAGTTCTTGCGTGGAAGTCGTGCTGGTTTTGCAGAAGGCGAAGTCCCACATGCGTTCTCCTTGGCCGAACACTTCAGCGTCCTGCAGGGTTATGGGCAGGGCCCTGCCGAGGGTCTCCGGGAGGAAGAGGCAGAGGAAGGCGCACAGGACTGACAGCCCACCGAGGAGAAGAGGCGGGATTGCGAGAGAGTAGTTTCCCTGGGAAAATAAGAATAATTATTTGAATGTCTTTCAAAAAAATTAGAAACACAAACATAATATTGACATACATGCATCAAATAAAATATGTTATTAATACAACCGGCCCCAGCGTGTAAATATCTGTAATAAATGGGTTTACAACATGTATGGTGTACGCAGAGGCGTGCATTCCATATATGCACATAAAAACTGCCTACGCTACCTTACTCACATAAAAAAAGTTAAAATTTATAAATATATTGCATCTACACTAAAAAATACGCGCGAAGTTCAAGCTACGAATCGCAGCGCTGCCCGCGCACCACCGACAGCCCTACAATAACGTGTCAAAAGCCGGAACTGACGATGCAAAATGACGCACATGACATATTTAAATTTTGACTGTATTCTACACAAAATATGGCTATGTGTGCCCAATGCGCAATCGAGGGAAGATTCGTTTGTGTTAGTGTCGATAAAGGTCGCGCCTTTCAGTGCAAATCACAAATGTAGTAATCAGTGCCATCTGATGGTACCTCTATTATTTGGTACAGTTTTACTAACGAAATAATTATCGAATTAAGTTGTCTCTTTTCATACAATTGTTCGCACGAAAACGTATGGAAATTTTATACTTGTATACCTAGTAATTGGCTTGTGATATGCATTCATGAATTGAACTTTCAAGGTCAAATCGAGCCGTCTACTATGATCGTTCTTTTCCTGTAAATGGCCCTCTCATTTGGAATAAACTTCCCCCAGCTCTTACTAATATCCAGAAATTGACTGAATTTAAACGGGCTTTAAAATTTTTTTTTTAAAAAAACCTACTGTCTATAAATTTTAATTTCTCTTCAATTTATTATAAAAAGTCATTTCCTCAAGCCTCTGGTAGTTGTTTGGTTTCGGTTTCCTCCGTATATATATATATTTTTAATTTTTTTATGTGAAGTCCGTTATTGCTGAACATAACCCGACTCCTGTCTTAAAATGTTACTATTTTTGTAGTAATATTGTGAATGTGTTATTTTTGTATAGCCATATATATGTATACTGTATAATATTTTGTAATTTTTTTATGAATATGCACCTAAGGAGTACTGTAGGAGTAGTATTAAGAATAAGCAGGAATGTATGTAATATGTTAAGAATGTATAAATAGAATGTAAAAGTAGCACTGTAGGATACCACTGAAAGGAGTTATTTAATCATTTTTAAGTTTATTTATAGTAAAGCGCACTTGGAGTGAAACAACACAAAACTGCGCTATATAAATGCTTTGTTATTATTATTATTATTATTATTATGAAGCGGTTATTTGGATATTTCATATGGCAGGTAATCCCAATCATCATTGGCCAAAGCCAGCAGCTTAGTCATTCTTAGCAAAAATTTACCACGTCTTTGGTATTTTTTTTAATATCGAGTAATTCGCTTTTCACTGCTGTCTATCCTGAATAAAAACTCTGCGAACGCCGCTGGGTGTAAGCAGTAAAACTTAAGAATTATTTACTTACAAAATATGATTAAATATGACCATTTATACGTGCTCTCGTAGTTTCGGAGACCTGTTTGAATTTTTAATGGAATTTGGTAATGGAATATTTCTGATAAAACATAATTTGTTAGTACCGGGTACTGTAAAAGTACGTGGTAAAGTACAGTACTGTTAGTACTGTACGCCCAGAAAACCAGAACTAATTCACATTAAGCCAAGTAAAAAAAAGCTCTTAATTCCACCTCAAAAGTTAAGATCATGGACTATCTAGAATAAACAAACATTCGAAAGAGGTGGCGGTTTAAAAAAATACAATAATCACGTTGGGGTCACCGATGTAAAGATTAAGTGTGTATGTGTATGTATCTATCTGTATTGTTACCTTGTGAAGGATAGTATTAAAACGACCCGAATATTATAGGTTGATTTATTCAATATGATACAAACAAAATAATTATTAAAAGACGTGAAACTAGGACACTAAATGGAGCTGTTCGGAGCGCCGCACGCGGGGAAACGAATGTACAAGTGCCCGGGTTCGTTACGGCAACCAGGACTGGGTGGGCTTGCTGGTGATACCAGTATCGCAGCAGTATCATTTTCATACAAATAAACACCCTTTTCATAATATTCTATACATCTTCTCCGATGATGGTCAGCGTGAGGCGGAAACGTTGACTAAAGGAGGAGAAAGCACAGCGCGGTTTATTATCCAATGCTGCGTTCTGTGATGCCGCAACAATGATGGTCAAGTTAACTCACCAGATAGAGAATGTAGGAGCTGAAAAAGGTGGCCGCGAAGCCCGCCACGTGGACGGCTGCTACCCCTTGTCCCCGCACCTCCGTGGGGATCAGTTCAGCGGCGTATTGAGCGCTGGAGTTGTAGGCCACGTAGACCCCCAGTCGGCCCACTGCGGCCAGGCCCACTGTCAGGTAGGGATCTGGAACAAAAGGCAATTTAAAAAAGAACTTCAACGAGAAGCTATGTTAAAAAAGAGAATGAATGGAAAAAAAGGAAATATAACATAAGGATTCGTGAAGTTATACAATAGGTCCGCAAAATAAAGAATTGGTGTCTACATTAAGGGCCGCATTAATCTCCGAGAATTTAGATTTAGGCAAGAGGTCTGTCTAGCATCGGCTCTGAATCCAGACTGACCGCTGTTGAAAGGCAGATATGATCATTCGAAAGATAGAAAGAGCGCGCCAATGTGAAGAGCGTTTAGAATAAATGGGCGTAAGTGACAATTCTAAAAACATTCATAAAACACGACATATTTAAGATAAATCAAAAATCTCAAGACGAATGTCTTAAGTAGTATGTAAAGAAACGCTATGATTTTTTTCAAATTTCTAACCTGTTAAATAACAGAACAAACCCGTTTTTTATTTTAATTTTCGGAGTATAGTTTACGATTTTTTCTATCGAGGGAATTTCATATAATTACATTTTCAGCTTGTTCACTTCAGATATTATATTCAAAAATATATTTTTTTAAGTACATAAAACCACCAGTTTTTAAGGGATATTTGTAATATATCCATAGAAATTCTGTTTTGCAGAGCCTTAATAATTTGGCAATTTAAATAAAAGGTACGTGAAGAAAATCATTTTAAATTTAATTTCATTTCGTGTTATGTAATTTGTGTAATTCGACATTGGTCAATAAATAAATAATAATAAATAAATCATAAAAAATAAGTTTATTAGTAAATAATAATCAGTAAATACTAATACGTAAATACTAAGAAGTATACCATAATACATAAATATTAATAAGTAAATTGTAATAAGTAAATAAAAATAAAAATAGGTAGATAATAATAAGTAAATAAAAATAAATAAATTATAAAAAGTTAAATAAGGGATAACCGAAGTAAGAACGAAGAAAAGTAAAGAGAATTTTAAGAATAGACAATATAAACAAGAGATAAATTGATGAAGTGTTAAAGTAGATAGGTACCTACCTATATGAATGATATAAATAAGGCAAATTAAAGAAAAAGTGAAAAATTAAAGACCAGTAAAATAAAATAAATTAGGCTCCACATAAAATGGACAAAAATAACCGAACGGGGTTAATTCCCGCAGTAGAATAATACTTATTGTAGATAAGAGTGACGCATTTCCTTGCTGTGTTCTGTTTGAATATTAATGATTGCAGCATATATATCGTGCTTTTGGAAAAATGTATAAATGTTTTAAAATATATCATCAAACCGATAAGGTATTGTGAAGGTCAGAGCGAGGTTATTGAAGGGAACTGCGAAACAATACACGACGAGACTGACATAGTATGAACTATAGGTTTCCACATAGCAGGTAACATAAATAGTCACCTACAAGTATGTACTACTCAAAAAGTTGATTCTGGTCTGAGTGACCTACATATCGGAACAGCTCATGTTTTCTACTGCGCAATATTTTTAAGCACGAGAAAGTTCTGTAATATGTTATTGGTTTTTATATTGTTTATGTGATATCGTATGAGAGTCCCAACCGATTTTCAAAAGGGTGATTGTATATGGTACATGAATATTAACTAAGGGTTATTAAAATATTAATATTAAAGAAGAGATCGGAAGAATTGGTTGAAAAAAACGAGGCTTGCATTCCATAACAGAGATCTGAACCCATCGCATAGAATTGTCAGAGGATGGATGAAAGTAGACTGAATGTAGTTGAGCCTCCTGTTGTTTTCCTTCAGTTCCTTATGCACAAGATTCTTTGCCTCCACATCTCCCAGCTACCTAAGTTTAGGGATCCCAACAGACAGTTTTATAAATTTGGTTATTGACGGCTCTTCAAAAAGCATTGTGTTACTCATGGCTGTACCTAATCCTCCAGATACATATTTTTTGAATTATCCAAATATTCGTCTTAGGATTTTTCTTTCATATGTGTCCAAAACCCCTTCGCCGTTCTTCGAAAGAACTTGCACTCCGAGCCATATCGTGGTCATCATGAGTGTTTATAGAGATTGAATTTAGTTTTTCTTGAGAAGTCTTGACTTGAAATGTCTTCTGAGATCGAAGTAGCATCTGTTGAGTATTCAGTCCGATGAGTATTTTAAAGATGCTATCAGATAAAATAAAATGTTCATATCTTTTGAGTATGTACTTACCAACATCATGGCAGAAGGCCAGTAGCACCCCCGTGACGGCAGTGAACAGTCCGCTGATCAGCAGCGAGCCGGAGGTCATGGCCTTCCTGCCTATCTTGTCCTGGAAGGCGAGGATGATGAGGCAGGAGGGCAGGATGATCAGAGAAGAGGCGCTGAAGAGTAGGAAGGGGGAAAAGCCGAGGCCAGACACATTGCGGGATATGGCGTCGTAGCAAAGGGTCAGCACCATTCTGTGGATAGAAAAAAGCAACATGTTATATATTAGAGGTTTAAAAATTTCAAATTATTACGACTCAAAATCTATAAATACTTACAATTCAGGTACTAGGGGAACTGAAAATATGATTGTCAATTTATGGGTATGATTTTCTAAGAGTTGAGTTGTGGTTTTAGGGTATGATCTATGTATTTAATCAGTCTTAGTGATGCATAAGTTTCTTTCACTACGATTGATTATACCCCTAGTGTATTATAAATTGTTATGTCATATATATTATAAGATGGTCATGTATGTAAGTTTGCTGCCCATGAATACTTTAAGTCATAGTTGTAATTTACATACATAGAGTATATCTGTTATTTTATAATTATATAGGTTTGATTAGTTAGTGTAAAGCGCACTAGAAGTGAACCTCCACAAAACTGGGGTATAGAAATGAACTGATATTAAATTACAGATTCCATTCATGATATTCAGTTTGCATGATTGTCAAACTTACATAGTATCTGGAGTGCGTTTTGGTTCCTCCAACTTTCCAATTACTGATGAATTTGCTATCAGGAATGTAGCTAATTCTTGTTATTGAACGTAAAATTGTTTTCTGAAATTTACAGTCTACAGTACAGCATTCTTTTTGGGTAAAATGGTCTCAGGGATCTTATTTCCGCTTCATTCAGGCTACTTTTCCCCTCTACCAGTTCCACGCTTCACTGCCATATCGAGGGCTGATAGTTTACTCACGATTTAAAAATTAAAATACACGTCTTCCTCCGCAGTCTCGGCGTGTAGAATAGTCCAAGCAGGGTAGGTCTGGCGCCAGGCGGGCCCTCCCCCCCAGCGCTGCTGTAGCCTGCCACGAACTGATCCAGAGTCTCCTGCGAAAGGGTCTTGCCGTTACAGGCCGCGATCTTCTCGAAGCTGCGGGCTGCGTCGCGCGCGCGACCCCGGCTTACGAACCACTGGGCGCTCTCAGGGACCTGCACATATAAATAATATAATGAGTTCTAGAGGGGGTCGATGGATGCTGTATGGCAGACGGAAATGTTGGAAATAGCAGAGAGAAGAGTTGGGGATATCCTGATCTGGACACTGAGCATTGAATTTTAATGGAATAACTTATTGAAGCTTATAAACCTCTCTGTTAAATATAAACCTCATTAAATAATTGAAGATTTATTTATTTAATTTTACAAAAGAAAAAATACAATGTAAAAAGTCCCGATAAATAATTCTGAAGAATCTTACTCTAAATTTTTTCTACAAAAATATTTATATATAAAAAAAAAACATGAACGAAAGCAACAAATCGTAAATAAAATTATATTTCCTTATTTCTAATGAAAATAGCTTCTTTCAGCTAGCCAAGTTTTCAATGTGTTTATTAATGGTTTAGTTATAAAACAGTTTTTATTTTTTTTATTTCAGCGGGTAACATATTTATACAACTAGGAATCATGTGATCTAAAGTAATGAAACGTGAAGCAGAAAAGACACAGAAAAAAAGTAACGTTCGCACGTGGGACTCGAACTCAGGCCCTTTCGGTCTATCCAGAATCAGCGCTCTCCCAACCATGCCACCTAATTCTTACCGTAAATTTTATCTTTATCATATTTCGTTTAAAAAACTAATAAATATCACCGTAAATTAATTCCCATATTTTTGGTTGCTATCTTTCCGTATGACTGCGAGATTCTACCCGAATTTATTTGCAATCTAGATAGTGTCTCAGATATACCTATACGTTTTTTTACATGCGACATCTGTTGACCTTTTCTACAAGTCTAGGATTAATATTCAATTTATTGGAATAACTTATTGAAGCTTATAAACCTTATTGTAATATTTAATAATTGAAGATAATATTAACAAATCTCAAATGAACCATGAAACAAAAACAAAAAACAACGCAGAAAAAAGGAAAAAAAGGTTACGGCGATGTTCCTTTAAAAGAGGATAGTTTTTGCTGCCTGGCAATATGATTGTAATATTTATAGAACAAACAATATGGCGGCTTGTCATATTCATAATTAAATTAGAGAAATTACTTTTTGAGTTAAAAGTCGTTGTGTTGTCATAGAAATTAGAGAACTGTGCAAATTTCACGACGTTGCTGGCAAGATGTAATAGTTTTAAATAATAATCGTAAATAATAAAACATTTATAAGTTAATAAGTTATTTTACATATTATATTATTTTAGTAAGTGACAAAAAGGTCACTGGTCAACTATATACGTATTCTGGAGCCCGGAGCGCAGCTGGTTTTCAGCCGTTCCCATATCAAAAGAGTTTTAGTTATATGTCTTACGAAAATACTGCACTTAAATAAATAAATAAAAATTGTCTAAAAAATGTAAAAAATACATTAAAAAAAACTTAATCACTAACCCGAGTATCCATTACAATATTTAGCAACAAAATCCCACTAACCTTTAAAAATCACAACAACCATAATAAATTTAAAAATCAAATAAAACACTGGATACGTTACATAGGGAGATCTGAAATAGAAACTATACTAACACCGAATACAGACTAACACCGAAACCACTCAACTGCACTTAAAACTATTTTTTTTTCATAAAGCACACCAATTTATTATAATGTAATTTAATATTTTGTAAATGAAATCCTCAGCACGGGAAATCCCGATGAGGATATCATTATTTGTTATTATGTTATAAAAAAAAGAAGATAATAAAAACATTATTATTATTATTAAAAATTATGATGTTGTGCGGCTGACTGTACAGTCAGCAACCACTCTCTGCAGAACTTCTTGAAGCACCGCAGCGATCTCGATTTTCATATTTCGGTATTTCATTCCAAAGTAAATGGTATCTGGCGTGTATTCTATGAACGAGAGTCACGGGACCACTGCAGTTTATAAAAGAGATAATTAGGAACCTTCGAAATGAGTTACAAAAACGTTTTCTGTTTCATATGCTACATCATTCATGTGATATAGATGCCAGTGTTTGATATTTTAAATACACAAAAGACTAATTTAATTTATTTTGTTTGTAATAATAATAATAAAAATTGGATGATTTGTATAGCGCCGTTTTTGTGAAAAATCACCTCAAGGGCGCTGTACAAATATTTCTTAACTAATTATGTACAAACAGATACAGAAAAACATACTTACCTGGCAGGTAGTGCTGCAAGAACATTATACGATCTGTAATACGAGTATATAATAGGTTAAATCACAAATAGTGCTTTTAGGAAATTAGTGTGACTGAATCGCGTTATATGAGTAGAATTCTTAGTTGTTTTGTAACTATAACAATTAAGAACCTTTACAGATAACAACAGCAGAAAA
>JAHDVE020008405.1:0-26701 GCA_022606495.2 Halesus radiatus | reverse complement strand
TTTTTTGTACTATTTCTCGGGCAGACTTTTGCAGTGTTTGGATATTGGAATTTTATATTCAATTTACGGTAAAGTCGAAGATTTTGTTACTAGTTAACTTCGTTTTAAACTACCTTTTCTTCTTTAACTTATTTATTTTTCCCGAGAGATTGTTCAATCCTTCTTTAAGTTTTTAAATTTTTATCCACCCCGCCGTTTCATCGATTCCAAATTATAAAGATCGACGCAGATTATGAACCGAAAGCATTTTACTTTACTGATTTTGATCAGTGGCGGTTCATGATTTTTTTAACTGGGGGTTAAATAAGAAATTCAAGAAAAGACATTATATACGAGTATATATTTTTTGTAATAATTAATAAAGTTTCTAAACCTCATTGTAATATATTTTTAATCGTTGAAGATAATATTAACAACTCCCAATTCGAAACATGAAACCGAAAAGTCACAGAAATATACCAGAGATGTAGACGATATCCTCATGTTGGAAAAGCACCAACCGACAGGAAGATATCTTAACTAAATTGGCTAAAATCGAACATACTCAGCAGAATATTTCGCCTTTGTAGTACCGCTGTGATAAGGACTCTTTGCCTTCTGCCCAACGTGTACACGCGTGCACTCTGGGAAAACTATAAAAAATACCAGCATGATAAGACTTCGTGTACAGTACAATAACGCCTTTTGCATAATGTTTGGTCTTCCCAGATACTGCAGCGCTTTCAGTGTGTTTACGGTGGGTTGAGTTTCCGGTTTTGCAGTCCTTATAAGATCCAGTGTGGCTGGAATGAGGGAACGAATAAACAGCTCCGGGAATACCCTCATCATGGACGCCCGCCTCAGTCGAGCCTCCAGCATCGATGCATACTGGAGAAAGATAATGGCCCTTACAACTTAAATGCCACAGCACCTTAAGGCTTTATTTTCAAGTACTTATTTTTATTTATGTTCTATGTGTCATTATTATTCACGTACTGTCTTATTATTATTTTATTTTTATAAATTTTCGTACATATTAAGCATATTTTTATAACTATTGCACGTGTACTTTATATGGAATGTGTGTGACTGCACTAACCTCCCCAAATATTCAAATAAACATTTATTATTATTATTATTATTATTATAGGCTGAAACCGGTCAGGTCAAAAAAAAAAACGTTTTAACATATTATTATTTATCATCCTAAAATGTGCTTATTACAGTAATGAATGTACATTGCACAGATAGTCTAACTTCTTATTTAATTAAATTGTTTGAATTTACATAGAATCAATCAATCCAGTCTTCTTCTGGTACATTTTATACTTACGATAAGATATTTATTTCATCTATGTCAGGGAACAATTCCACCCTTTTTTTCCATTAGATACAGATTAAAATTCCCCGCATCTTCAGCTAAGCTTAGTAATTGATAAGGCCGCATTAGGTGCTGATGCGTACTTTAGCAGTTACAAAAACAGCCTCCGAGGAAAGCTCCCGCTAAAGCCGGCCGCGTGTGCTCGCAATACGAACGCCCCGTATTATCACCTCCAAATACGCTTAAAGCTCCCACATCGGCACGTAGTACAACCGACCTACCGAAAGCTGTATAAATATTATTCTAAATGGATAGAACGCCGCACTTAAACGGTGTAGACTTTCCAAACAAACTTTGCTTCCTGCACGAGCATACAATTATTTTATTAAATTATTCGGAATCGTTAGCGTGTTAGATGCCCCCAGTATCGCACCGGAGAAAGACCGTCCTTATAACTTATTCTTTTTACTATCTCTATTGTGTGGCTGTTCCAGTTCAAATTTTGATCAATGATCACACCGAGGTATTTAATTTCGGAAGAAGAATTGCATATAGTACATTTCTCCACCTCCCCCTTCCCCTTCCTCTTCTCCTTCCCCTCCCCAATACCTTCAGCCTCACAACATTCCCCAATTGGGAATGCCATGCTCACTGGCTCCAGACGGTTGGGAGCAGTTAGGACTCTTGTGCGGTATTCATGTAAAAAAAAAACTTTCAGTTTATTTACATTATTTATTGTCATATTTGTTATCATGGATATTAACGTTTTGTTTAGGTATTGTTAACATTTAGATTTGACCGGGGAAATGCGGGAATGCGGGAGAAAGGAGAGGAGGAAGGTTAGGTAGGTGTATTTACGGGAGACAGTGTGTGTGGGCTTACCCTGTGAGAGGTTTCTTCCAGGGAGCTCGGCTCGGGACCTTCGACTAGCTCAGAATCGGCAGGCCACGGAGCTCTTCTGCAGGATCGTGAATCGACAGGCGGTCTTATAGTTGGGAATTCGACTCAATACTTTATCAAATGAAACACTCAGATGCTTTCAAACTCAGTAGTTTACTTGGAGAAAGGTACAGACATAGTTAATTTACTCAAGGGGAACAGGATAACCTAAATCTCACAATAATGCTACAGGTAAAACTCTCTTTTTCTCTCTGGAAATTCTCTTCAACGGGCATGGTTAAATGTGATTTGAATAGAATGCAACACAACGGAAGGGGAAAAGCAAGATACGGCTCACGGTTTTTGTAGAGGCGAGAAGTGTTTGGTGAAGGCGATTGCCGGTAGTGTGGCCGGGTAGGAAGCCATCTTCAGTCGTTAGGCGGGTTTCGGGCGGCGTCTCATGTTTCAAGGGCAGCTCCGCGGGGAGGATGCTTCCAAGGCCAGGTCCACGCGGTGAATGCTGGAGTCGAGGGTGCACGGGCGGAAACGGACCCGCGTACGAGAGTGTTGATTTCTTGCCGCTAGGGGCGCTGTTGTCTAACGAGCGGCTAGTTTTTATGGGTTATTTGCGTTATGTAACAATATTTTATCTGAGGGGAATAACACATACATTGTTTTTTGCTTTAATTGTGAGTAAGATGTTATCAAACCATAATTTTAAAATATTCGTATCATTATTTGCATTATTTGCTGATTGCTAACAGTAACGCCCTTGAGGTGATTTTTCACAAAAACGGCGCTATACAAATCATCCAATTATTATTATTATTATTATTATTAGTATGGAAGAATTACAGTCCCTTGTATCTAGGTTGAATGAAGTATGCATGAAGAACGAACTAATGATGAATGTAAGTAAGTCTAAAGTCATGGTGTTCGAAAGAGAGAATGCGAAAACAGTGTGCAATATAGTTGTGAATGATGAATACTTGGAGCAGGTCGATGAGTTTGTATATTTGGGAAGTATGTTTACGAGAGATGGAACGACTGATAGTGTTCACGCGAGTTTATTCACAGCTACCTTCGACACGGTGCGATTGCGAAGTTCCCCCCTTCATTCCCTTTCAAACCCCCTTCCCCCCCGCTCCAGTCAGGCTCCTGAGTAAATCTTTATCTACATTCATTCCTAATCAAGACACCGCCGCGAACTATTGAAGTGCCGCTACCCTGAAGCGCTGAAGAGGTCCGGACCAAACCAGTTTGCTGAAACCCTTTCGCCATCCGGAATTGCCCGGTCGAAATCACGCAAGCCGCCATGGGAGAGTGATAAGTGAATTCGGTGAGTCCTTTTCCTTACATACTCCTCATTTCGCAATCGCATTCATTTCCGGATAACTGCTGTCGGAAATAGAAAAACCGCCGCACCAGATAGGGATATTGAAAGAAGGGTGAATGCAGGAAACTCCAGTAACAGAGGACTGAACGCGGTTAGCGCTAACAAAAGGTTGTCTAAAGAAGCGAACCTAGCAGTCCACAATGGAGTGCTGATACCAACCCTGATGTATGGCAGTGAGGCATGGAATTGGTAGAAGAAGGATGAAAGTAAACTGAATGCCGTAGAAATTAGATCTCTGAGACGAATGTATGGTAAAACCATGTATGATCGTGTGAAAAATATTGAAATTCGTAAAGAATGCAAGGCTGATGTGAGCGTAATGAGTAAGATTAAGAAAGGGACGCTTAGATTGTTTGGGCATGTGGAGCGAATGAACGAAGAAAGGAGTGTAAGAAGAATGTATGACGCCAATGTGAATGGAAGAAGAAGCCGGGGACGTCCGAGGAAAACATGGCACGATCAAGTGAAACAAATACTCATAAAACTGAGTGATACGTAACTCAATCTCATCAATATTAGTAAATAATATTATCTTTTTTTTGTATTCAATTTTTAACTTTTTTTTTCCTCAGCACCAATCAGTAGCAATCAAACACATATAAAGAATCTCTTTATACTTAATTATTACACTTTTTTCTAGATATATTAAATTACAACACTATGTCAATATGTATAACGCGAATGTGAATGGAAGAAGAAGCTGGGGACGCCCGAGGAAGACATGACACGATCAAGTGAATCAAATACTTGAGTCGGGCCATGTCAGAAGTCGGAATAATAGAAGAGGATGTATGAGACGATGTATAAATGTGAATGAAGCAAGGAGTGTATGCCAAGATCAAGATGTTTGGCGGTCCGTCCTCTCTGCCTACCCCTGTGTTGAAAACGAATGAGAGAAGTTCCCACAAGGCCTATATCATTTTTGGGGATGGTGTGTGGAGGGTCTTTTAGAGGATAAGAAGGAGTGAACTTGGGTCTTTAAGAGACTCATGTCGTAGGACGGAGGAAACACAGAGGCCGGCAGAACATTCGAGACAACTGAGCTGTTGAACACATGAACGAGCCGTGAAAGTAACCCGTTCTCATGTGACAAATGTCAACCGTGTACAAATGGTGAGCGCGCGTTTGGCGTGTTTCTCTACTATGCACCGGTGCCGAAGGGATCAATGATGCTAGCTCCTCAGAGCATCTTACATTTGAATCCGGTAGAACAAGGACAGCATTCCCACTCTGTCTGTTCTCCAAATATTGCACTTCATTTGTTAAGATAGGCGAATCTATCAGACGGACCGCCCGTTTCTGCAGAGTCAAGGGTTTCTTTCAGATATTTTGGGGATCCCGACCAGAGGCTGCTGTCAAATTCTACAATGGGGCGCATTTGCGATTTGTACAGGGTCAGCAGTTGTATACTATTAAAGTTTCTGCGGGTTCTGTATAATACGCCCAGCTTCTGAGATGCAACTTTACTCTGGCTTCGATGGAGCCCCTATACCTGAGCTGGTCACTTAGGATTGTACCAAGCAAAGCAATGGAGGTCTTTTTGAGAAGATTGTTTCCATTAAAGGAGACTAGATTGTCAATGATGTAGCTTGGTGGACATGAATCGCAAGAGTTCTCTCGTCACTTAAGCGAAGAGAGAGCCGGGTTTCGTTCTCTCAGATAATTAGGTGAAATAACTGTTTAGAATTTTGTAAAGAGGGGAAAGTGTGTATATTTTGTGTGTTTGATGGGAAATCAGTGGTATCGTTTTCGATATTCAGAGATAAGTTAATATTTGCGAAAGCCAAACATATACCTTATACATGTATTTTGTAGTAGCTCCATTTTGTTCATAAGACCACAATGTATACTAAAATAGCACACATCGGCGTAATCAAGAATAGGAAATAATATAACTCATAATGAATTATTCTCAACAAATGAATTAAAAAACTTACTTTGTATTCACCACTTTATTAATATCTACATGTTTCGAAAGCGATGCTTTCTTTTTCAGGAATATATAGCATACTAAAAATAATAATGTCAAGTATAGACAAATGATAAAAATGAACACAATAATGTAAGAAAATTATAAACATACACAAAAATTCTTGATTCAAAAAAATTGATTAACCACTTTATTAATATAAATATATCTACATGTTTCGAAAGCGATGCTTTCTTCATCAGGAGTAATACTAAACATAATAATGTCAAGTATAGACAAACGATAAAAATTAGAACACAGTTGACAAACTATAAACATAAACAAAAATCGATTTATGTAGGTAAGTAATTAATCAAAAATGATTATAAAACATTGAATAACAAATTTATATTAGAAATTAAAAAATAAATTATTCTTATTATCAATATTAATACGAAAATAAATTCAAGGGATATCTACTTAATTTTTTTTGATAATTTATTAAATTTAATTAACTATTAACGCTTTTTCTGATTTTTAAAATGTCAATGTTTGTCTAATTGAAAACCGGTTGTATTTAAAATTTATTTATATATATAATTAAATATATGTATATATATAATTAAATATATATTATACTCAAATAATGATTTTTTTCTAAAATATGGTTGACAAATTCAGGATAGTTGTTATTATTTAAACACCTTAGGTGTTAGTTAATTCTAATACTAAAATTTCTAGAAGTCTGTAAAAATAGCAATCGTTACAAATCAATTTATATACCCCCGATTTATTTATTATCATTATTATTATTTATTTAGTATTTATATATTTTATTACTCTTATATTAAGGCAATACAAATGTCATTTGGTACCCATAAAATTAATTTATATCCACTCCACGTGGGTGTCGCCGAGGAAAAAGATTTCCCTTGTAATTTTTATCGGTTTCCCCTGCCTTTGTCATCATTGGAGATTCTTATTTACTGCTTAAAAAACTATTTAAACAATAGTTACAAAAGCACTCAAGTTTCCAATTGAATTTTCTTTCCTTAAAATACCAGTCCTGTTCGTGAGACGGCATACAGAACGCTCATTTGGGTTCCGAGACAACACGAAGCCACTGACTTTCAAACACGTTTATGGAATCTCTTATTAGAGTTTACAGGAAAACACTTACCGTGTGAGAAAATTCCTAGAAATGAAAATAATTTCACGACAAAATTTCCCGAAAACTATTCAGTGATGATGTCTAGGAATGATATTTCATGATTCGGATTCCTCGTGATTGAAAATGGATTTCTTTTGAAGTATTTCATCATTGTTAACTTAGGCCTTAAATTTTGAAACTTCGTTTTGGTTTTATTTTATCAGATGCTACACTAAACTTTGATTCATTTGCTCAATGTAATTATGCTACCCATCTATGTTTTAAAATACTCGTATATTGGATAAGTTTGATTCATACATATCACAATCATATTACAATCTTCAATTGCTTTGTCTCTTGACTACTGTTACTAGTTCGCTATTTTAAAAAAAGGAAATCCTTTCAAAGCTCTGTGTAAATAAGTACACTCCTGCGTTCACAAAACATAAGTCAATTTTTTTCTTTGAAATAACGCTTCAATTCATGGGGCAGCGGTAAAATAGAATAATATTATTTTATTGAGGGGAAGAGGGACGTCGGGGAGGAATTATGTATTCATTTTAAATAAAGATAATTTTATTACGTAATACAAAAAACAATATGTTTTATGGAGACAAATACAAAGTATATATATTTTAAATTTATATATGTTTAGCATTTATCAAAATCAAATCAGAAATATGACCTTTTTTCTGACCGTCCCACGTATGCTTTCCAAAAACTTACAAAGCGTTAAATATTCTCGAAAAATACTTTGAAGGTTTTTCTTTAAAATGACGAGAAATTGTTTTCTAAAAAAATTAATTAATGGAGTGTAGTGCAATTTTTTCATAAACACTAACCTTAATATTGTTTTAAATGTGCCTAACAAAACTTTAATTCGTTTACGAAAAAAAACGCATGAGAATTTCAACTTTCAAACAAATTCTCAACTTTTAAAATTTATGCTCACATATTTTATATTTTGTGAAAGATACGTGGGACGGTCTGAAAAAGTCATGTTTCTGATATGATTTTGATAAACTCGCAGCCCATTTAAATTGATAAATTGATTAAAAAATACTTTTCTTTTCAAAGTTTATCCTGTATATCATTTTGCATAAAAATTTTAACATTATTTCGAATTAACATATAATCCATCTCCCCCTTAATCCACCAATATCATACATTGTGCAGGTTTTAAATATGTTTGCCTTTCATCACCGTACTTAAGTAAGTGCCAAGCATATTTTTAATACTTTAAATGGATTTGTTTGATATTATATTTAAATTTTAAATCGTTCATGTGTATGTTTTCCTAAAGCGTACAAGGTTAAAAGTAGGTAGCTGTTTAGATCTGGAGAACAAACACGACTAAAGCCATTTTAACAATTCGATTCTAAAAGTTGGTATTTTACCAAGGTCATGATTCCAACATAAATTTATGAGGATTTCATTCACAAAATATGATCTTACATCATATTAAATTTATGTGCTTGATGAAAAAAAAAATTGTAAAGTGAGGTATTTTAAGAGCAGTTGAGTGGTTTCGGTGTTAGTATGTATTTTGTTTTAATGTACCATATTTTCTACTTCAGATTTCTCTATGTAACGTATCCAGTGTTTTATTGATTTTAAAAGGTATTATGGTTGATGTGATTTTTAAAGGATAGGTTATAACGTATAAGTCTACTGGTTACATTGTTACTTGTTATGTTAATTGGTGAAAACAAGAGTTATTTTGATTATGATCAAAACCTTAAAGCAGTGCATTTTTATTTATTAACTGTTTCCTACAAAGCGATGTGCCATTTTTAAACAATCCCCTTAAATAAGACTAAAAAAACTGCCATATTGCCATAATCCGTTTTAAATCAAATAGACAAACCAGACAACGATCACACTATAAAGATGTGATCCCTTCAAACCAGATATATTCATCGACATAATTTAAAAATTCGCCATAAACATGCCACAAATGATAAAGCCGGATTTAACAAGCGGCCGCGGCGAGTCTCCTAAAGATATCCTACTTTGTCGCCAGTCCCGTTGTATCGCATATAAAATAAAATAACCATTCCCCGCAATATAAAAATCAGGTTTATTATGCGTCCATGACAGGAGAATAACCCCTTTATGGGTCGCCCTCTTTCTCTCCCGAAGGATTCCGGGGGTAGTAAAATTTTCCTTTTAAATATACATAGAGAGATGGTCTTCGACTATAAAATTAAAGTTATGCCGGGCTTGTGTCCGTGAGGGGGTATGGATAAAAAGGTCATTTGTCTGAGTGTCCTTGGGAACTAAGATTACATAAATTCTTGGTTCTTTAAAAGAAATGTGACCCTCAGAAAAGTTCCCCTGCCTGGAGCTATCGGGGGAAATAGCAACAATAATGAGGTAATGTTGTGATGATGATGGAAATTGCGAAGAGCTAAAAAGACTAATAATTTTTTATTAACATTTTTCATTAATTACTTACATACATAGATGAATTTTTGTTTGTGTTTATAATTTGTCTATTGTGTTCTAATTTTTATCATTTGTCTATACTTGACATTATTATGTTTAGTATTACTCCTGATGAAGAAAGCATCGCTTTCGAAACATGTAGATATGTGTGTATTAATAACGTGGTGAATACAAAATATATTTTAATTCATTTATTATAATTTTTTTAATCATTGAAGACAATTTAACGACTGTAGAATGGAACATAAAACCGAAAAGACACAAAATAAAAAAAAGGTAATGGTAGCAATCGGATAGATATACCCGCGAAACTATCTAATGATTGCAAATAAATTCCGATAGAATCTTGCAGTTATGATAAAAAAAGGTAGCAGCCGAAAATATATGGGATTTAAATAGTTGAAGATGATATTGACGGTGAAGAGATTTTCAAATGAGCGTTTGTTTATTAATTTTTTTAAAAATTTAATGTAAATCAAATTTAATAATGTTATTATTAAGTTCTTCGAGTATTTTTATTTTTTTATTATTGTGTCAGCTGTTTCCATTTTCAAACTGTGGTTAATCCACATTGTGACGACTTATTTATATGATTTATTTACTCCCACTCCTAGAATGTTTGTTTGTTTATTTTTTTAGATATAGTAATAGTCGCCACAAGGCACTACTTTCGCTGTCAAATCAATTATGGTGCCAAAACGATAAACAGGAATTCACTTCTCCATAATTTAATTTTTAAAAAAATCCCGAGCAAGGCCGGGTACACATCATCTAGTATGTAATAAAAAAACACATATTTATATATCTTTGAAACAGAGGCATTAGATGGGAATGATATTAATTCTACCTGTATTTTAATGGAAGACTATCCGAGGACATAGCGTAGTTGATCCCTTTGGTATTACTTCCCAGGCTATATTTAAGTTTTCCGTTTTATTTATTTTATTTTAGTTATTTGTACATTTAAATTTGACCAGATCTGAATTACCAAACACTTCTAAATCTTCACCTTTCTTTTTTTTGTATTTCTTCGGTATTGACTACGTAACAATTTCTAGACATTTTGTTTGAAGGGTTTACTCCACTATGTATTTTGTTACTTAATTACTGTTTACTACATAATAAATATTCAGAGTGTGTTAATCATTTATAAGAGATAGACCATAGCATAAATAAAAAAAGTATAAACTTTCAAATATTAATTAAATACTAAAAATGTACTTTGTTTACAATACTTTTATAAAAATAGATAAATATTTATAATTTTAGAAATAAAAAAAAGTATTAATAGCGAATTAAATATAATTAATAATCATTTTTTTTTAAATATAGCTATATCTTAAATTTATTTTCATATTAATATTAATAATAATAATCCTTTTTTTTTAATTTCTGATATACATTTGTTATTCTATATTTTATAATTATTTTTTATTAGCAGTTTTGATTAATTACTTACCTACTTTAATTAATTTTTGTTTATGTTTATAATTTGTATATTCTTAAATTACTGTCCTAATTTTTATCATTTGTCTATACTTGAAATAATTGTTTTTAGGATTCATGTATTCCCGAGGATGACAGCCTTGCTGTCGAAACATGTAGAGATATTTATTTATTTTTATAAAAGTGGTGTAAACAAAGTACATTTTTAATTATTTAATTAATAATGACGCCACAAAGTTACCAAACGTTTGAAGAAATCTCAAATATTAATTCTTATTTTAAATTATGCGCCTTAGAAACTTTAGAAATATACCAAAATAATTTAATAAATTTTTTAGTTATTTTGACTCCTCTCCCCGCCCTCCTCCAAATTACCACCCCCACTACCCTCAGCTCATAATGTCAAATTATTTCTGTACTTGTTTAATTTAAGTTATTATTTTAAATGATTAAACTAATGTTTACAAGACAAGATTTTTTTATGCATAGCACAAATATTAAACAAATTATTATAAGCAATAATTATTACCTGAAAAATCATACAAATTGAATAATCTTCCGAGAAAAAATACATGCTGCCGACGGGACACGAACCCGCGACCTTTTGTTTACCGGACAAGTTCTCTACCACTGAGCTACGGCAGGTTATTCATTATCCGCCAAATTAGTCAACACGTACTAGTTCTTCAGACTACAATCATTGCTTATTAAATTTTTTTCTCACTGGAAACAACCATCTTTATTTTTGTGGGAAAGGCGTTGTAAGTGCTAACTCTCTCACTAGATGGCGTCGAGATTCTATCGAATCTACATTTTATTGTAAGAATATTTTTTACTTGCCAGATATTATTATTTTAAATGATTAAACTAATGTTTACAAGACAAGATTTTTTTTATGCATAGCACAAATATTAAACAAATTATTATAAGCAATAATTATTATCTGAAAAATCATACAGATTGAATAGTCAAATGAGATTAGTGAGAGAGTTAGTCAATTAATAAGCAATAAGCAATGATTGTAGTCTGAAGAACTAGTACATGTTGACTAATTTGGCGGGTAATGAATAACCTGCCGTAGCTCAGTGGTAGAGCACTTGTCCGGTAAACGAAAGGTCGCGGGTTCGAGTCCCGTCGGCAGCATGTATTTTTTCTCGGAAGATTATTCAATCTGTATGATTTTTCAGATAATAATTATTGCTTATAATAATTAATTTAAGTTAGTTTTAAGAACGCTTGTGAATGACACGGATGCGTCGAAACCGGTAACGCAGTAATAAATTAAGTACCAAAAGTACACAGTAGATAAAACTCTTCATTTTCCTTCACTATATTTTTTCCCCTCTTCAATCATCCTTAAAATATCCCTAAATTGGAATAGCCATAGTCGCATTTACTTATGGTATTTGGGACTCATAAAAAATAAAGAATTAAAATACAGATAAACCAATTTTCAAACTTTTTTGTGCACCGCATGGTTGCCACAGGAATGATAAATAGCTTAAGGAACACAGTACGAACCGCTAACTGCATTCGGTTGTGGCAGAACCCCGGTCATTTATGTAATAAGCGTGAACGTATTATTTCAATATCTCTCAAATTTCATACATCGTTTACAGTTAAATTATTGGGAATTTTCGATCTTTAACGTGTACATTGTAAACAATTTTGTATAAGAGAAAACGAAGAGAATTAAAAATAACATTCATGGTTTAGAAATAATCTGATCAAATTTGGAAAACTCCTATTACTATCAATATATGCAGAAACTGTTGCTAATGTAATGATGGATGACTCAGTTAGCAGTGGATTTTGGGATTTTGAAGTATTTGACGACTCGGCTATAAACCGAACTTACTAACAATTTATACATGGTCTATATTAGGAGAACATGTATGGGTTTACCTACTACCTAATTGGCTAACTAAGTATTTTAAGCATTTACATTTTAAGGCATTTTTAAAGATGATACAGGATGTACAGCATCTAAAATAATTATTTATAAAAAATAATAAAAATTAAAACAAAAAATCAGTTAGACATACATAATCTCAGTAAATTGTATACAAGGCATACTGGTATTATACAAATAGCAACAAAGCTTTACTATTTTTATAAACAATAATTATTCTGATTATTCAGTTGAATAGCGTTGGCAGGATATCTCGCATTCTCGACGTTCGAAGAGCCATCAGCTACGTCGGCTTATCGCAAACCCGCCAAGTTAATCAATATATACTAGTGTTCCATTCAATAATTACTGTTTTTATTATATTTTCACCTGTAAATTATTATATTTTTATTATATTTTCACGGGTTTGCGATAAGCCGACGTAGCTCAACGGTAGAGCATCTAACCGGACATTAGAAGGGTGCGGGTTCGAGTCCTGCCGGCGACATTTATCTTTGCTCGGAAGGTTTTTTCAATTTGGATGAGTGTTTTAGATTAATAATTATTGTTTATAAAAATAATAATTGTTACCCTTTGCGCTATGCACAAAAATCTTGTCTTAAGTTTTTAAGAACTTTAGTTTATCAATTAACAAAGCTTTACGTTTAAATGCAGCTTCATTGATTCTAAATGTGTCGATATCCGAAGTGATTCTATTTAACAGCAAGATTGCCCTCCCCACCGGCATGACCATTGGCAAGTTGATCCTGCAGGCCGGGAGATAAAACAGTCTATGCTGTCGGTGACGGAGATAACCATCGGGAACATAGAAATGAATGTTCTCCATGCCAGCCGAATTTTCGAACCATCCGCGAATCAGTCTGAAGAAATGTGTCACAATGTGTACATCCCTTCTGACCCGCAGATGGTTCATTCTGAGCATACCTAGGAGAAAGTCGGTAGGATAGAGCCACGGGTAGTAGCCATACTCCCTCAAATAAAGAAATCTTAAAAATTTCTTCTGAACTCTCTCCAACATGAGGAAATACTTCACCTGATGTGGGCTCCAAACCACCGACCCACTCTCAAGCCTACTCCTTGTCTTTAAAATTCGTTGAAGTACGTTTTTTTTTTTTTACAGTAACTCCACACAGGAGACCCTGAGGGAAATAATTTCCCTCAAGGCCTATATCATCTTTGGGGATGCTGTGTGGAGGGTCTTTTAGATGATAGGAAGGAGTGAACTTGAGTCTTGAAGAGACCCATGTTATAGGATGGGTTTTTTTTCAGATATTTTGGGACTCCCGACCAGAGGTGGCTGGCAAATTCTACAATGGGGCGCACTTGCGATTTGTACAGGGGCAGCAGTTGTGTACTATTAAAGTATCTGCGGGCTCTGTACAGTATGCCCAGCTTCTGAGAGGCTAACTTTATTCGGGCCTCGATGGAGCCCCCATACCTGAGCTGGTCACTTAAGGTTACACCAAGCATATCAATAGAGGGCTTGTTGGGAAGATTGCTTCCATTAAAGGAGACTAGATTATAGTTGTCATCCCTTTTAGACGTAATCAGACATGATTGGGTAGGACGAAACCCAAAATTTTTAAAGAAGTACCACAGGTGACTTCAATATGAGCATGAAATGTCAGCCTACTATCAAACACGATACCAGAGTTCCGTCCTGACCGCGAAGGTGAACAGTTGTGTGTGTACTTGTTTCGAGCCAGCGCGGTGTTTGTGACTTCCTGTCTTCGCACAGATAAGAATTATTGTTACATTCTATTTTTGTTTAATATTTGTTTGACTATTTGATTTACGATTGTCGAGTGTACAGTCAATCTAATTGACTTTATATTATTTAATTTTTATTTTTAATTATTTTTTTTTTCCGTTTTATTAAATATGGAGGAGGATGAGAACCGACCACCGGACCCTCAGTCCATATTTAATATCTCCGACGACTACGATACTGACGATACTCAGACTTCAATTACTCTTCCTTCCCGAAAACGACGACCTTCGCTTTGTCTTAATGTACCTCCCAAAATTAAATCTCTTTCTAAATCAAAAGAAGACCCAATCTCTCATGAAACCCATAATAAAGCTATTCCTCTAGTCGAAAAATCTATTGAATTAACATATTCTCTTAACGCATCAGCCCCTTTCATTGTCAATGTCCAAAGGACTGAACAGGGAAAAATAATTCATCCCCTGGATTTCGGTAAATTTATTTTTAGCTCAAAACATAATAACCTTGGTATTATAAATGGATCAATCAAACCGGAAGGCCGATACAAACTATCCATAGAGTTTAAATCGGCCTCATTAGCTAATGATTTCGTTAAAAAAATAGGTTCGCTATCAAATAATAAATTCAAATCTTTCATTCCTTCTTTCAATTTAACCAGAATGGGCCGAGTAAGAGGTATTCCGAGCGACCTCTCAGAAACGGAAATAGTTGATGCTCTTAATGATTCCCAAGGAACTCCTAAAGTTTTAAAAGTACGTCGTTTGAATTTCAAGGATACATCTACTGGAACCACTATATGGAAACCTTCTCAATCCGTTGTTATTACTTTCAAAGGTCAAACTTTACCATCCCGAGTATTTATTTATTATAACGCTCTTCCCGTTGAAGTATACAGATTCCCGACAATCCAATGTTTCAACTGTTGCCGATTTGGTCACTCAAAACCAATTTGTCGTTCCTCTCCTGGCTGCTTCCATTGCGGTGAGGATCACTCTTTTGAACAATGCCAAAATACAACAAAAAACCCAATTTGCATTAATTGTAAGGGCAACCATACCGCTGTTAGTGTGGCCTGTCCAGAGTTATCTAGACAGAGAAATATCAAGCAATCAATGGCTTCAGAAAACATTTCCTATTTTCAGGCGTCTCAATTCTTCCCTCCTTCAAAAAAATCTTTTGCAGAGATAACGTCCAACCCTTCTCCTTTTCATTTTTCTTCCCCTAAATCTCCTCTATCATCTTCCCACAGGGAAACGATTTTTAAGCCAATAAAATCCAAACCTAAATTTATTCCTTCTTTTGATAAAAAACAACATGATGATCTTTTACTTAACCCGAATGGGAATAATAAATCTCAGGTTCCCAATGGGAATGCCTTAAAAAATTGTCCCTCTAACGATATTTTCCCTAAAGTCATGATTGAAAATTCCTCTTTTATTCAAACTTTAATTACCCTCTTAATTACTATTCTTTCAAATAACAATAATGTACCGTCCAACGCTGCCGATTATATTAAATCTCTACTCTCTTGTCTTCCCAATGTATCCGAAACTGAAAAAAATTCTTCAGTGGAATAGTAGAAGTCTATTCTCCAACAAAATTGAACTTGTACAGTTACTTGATGAACATGACATTTCAGTTGCTGCCATCTCCGAAACGTGGTTAAAACCCTCGTATCAATTTAAGATCCCTGGTTATCATTGTCTTAGACATGATAGACCGGATGGCAAAGGTGGCACTGCTCTTATTATCCATAACTCTATCCCTTTTAAAGAAATAATTTTCCACACTCTCTCCAACAATTTTCAAATAGTAGCAGCTGTTGTATATGATATTACAATATTATCAATATATATCCCTCCCTCTATAACTTTTGTTGAAAACGAGTGGACATCATTTATGTCTCAGATTCGTCACCCGTATATGTTACTTGGTGACTTTAACGCCCATTCTCCCTCTTGGGGTAGTGAATTAACAAACCGTTCTGGCCGTAATCTATTAGATTTCATGGATACCTATAATCTATGTATTTTAAACGACGGGTCCCCAACTCGCTTCACTGCCCCGCAACATAGGAAAAGTGCGGTGGATTTATCTCTTTGCTCATCTTCGGTGATACCCAAATGTTCTTGGAACATTCTTAAAGATCCTCTTTCCAGTGACCATTTCCCTATAATAATTACCTTCCACCATCTAACGACCTCTCATTCCTTTTCGGTAAACAATAACTTTAAATTTAAAACGAAAGACGCGAATTGGAGAAATTTTTCTTTAGAATTAGACTCCATTGTTCAATCAACTAAGTCCTCCCTTGCTAACATCAGTTTACAGTGTGAATTGTTTCCTAACATAGTAATAAAAGCTGCAGAAAAAACACTACAAAAACGCAATGTTAACATTAAAATAAAACATTCGACTCCATGGTGGGATGAAGAATGCACTGCTGTCGTTAACTCCAGAAAAGAAGCAATTTCCATTTTCCGTAAATGTATGTCCCTCGAAAATTTCCTTTCTGTTAAACGCTCACAGGCAGAAGCCAAACGTATTTTGAAAAATAAAAAGCGGTCTGGATGGCGAAAGTTCTGTGAAAACTTGTCTCCTGAATCTTCCCAGTCATCTGTATGGTCTAATTTAAAAAAATTCGGTTCTTCATATGCTCCGCAGCGTTCCAAACACATTCCAGAAGAAATTATTAAAGATTTCGCTTATAAGATAGCTCCTCCATCAGTTGCCAGATGTGACGAAATGCCTTCTTTTATTTCTTATCCATCCCACTCTAGCTGGCTCGACTCTCCTTTCTCTATAAGTGAATTAAAACAAGTAATCACTTCCCTTACAGACTCTTCTCCTGGCCCCGAAGGAATAATATATAGCTGCATTAAAGCATTCTCAGACATGTCGATTGAATATTTCTTATCCCTAGTTAATTACATGTTCGAAACAGGATTTATTCCGGAAGTCTGGAAAGTTCAAAAAATCCTTCCGATTTTAAAACCAGGGAAAAATCCATCCGAAATCTCATCTTATCGTCCTATTGCTCTTTCGTCATGTTTAACGAAAGTAGCAGAACATTTGATAAAGAACAGATTGGAATGGTTTGTCGAGAATCAAGGAATTATCTCTCCAAATCAATATGGGTTCCGGAAAAAGAAATCAACCATGGACAATTTAAGTGTGTTGACAACAGACATCCGTATTTCTCAGTCCCTTAATTCTTACACTCTGGCCACATTCCTTGATCTTTCGTCAGCTTACGACGATGTATTAATTAATGTATTGAAAGAAAAATTAATAAAAATTAAAATTCCCTTAAAATTAGTTCAATTTATTATTAATTTGCTAACTGACAGATCCATTATTATTCATTTTTCCTCAAAAACAATAAATCGCAAAATATGGAAAGGGTTACCTCAGGGGTCCGTAATCAGTCCATTATTATTTAATATTTATATAAGTGATTTAGACATTGTAATCCCTTCTTCTATCAAACAACTTTATTTTGCTGATGATTTCCTCATATATTTAACTCACAAAAATCTACCCCACGCTGTTAAGGAATTAAATTTGGCTTTACATAATATTAAAGAGTGGTTGTTGACAAATGGAATGAATTTAGCTACCTCTAAAACAAAGGTAGTGGCTTTTACGCGCAAAAGAAAAATACCCCTTTTTCGGTCTGTTTTGATAATGTCCCTCTCCAAATCGTTAAGCAAATTAAATTTCTTGGGATACTTTTAGATCACAAACTTTCCTGGCTCCCACATATTCAGAATATTTCGGCTAAGTGTGAAAAAGGGCTTAATATGATGCGTGCTGTTTCCAGAGTGTGGTGGGGATCTCATCCTACTACTCTTAAATTAATGTATAGTTCCCTAGTGCGAAGCCATTTGGATTATGGTACATTTCTTTTCGATCCTCTCCCTAAATATTTGGATAAAAAACTTGAAAGAATTCAATCCAAAGCGCTCAGAATGATTATTGGAGCGATGAAATCTTCTCCAATTAATTCTCTCCAGGTAGAATGTGTTGATCCCCCCTTATTTTTGAGAAGACAATTTCTGGCTGATAAATATATTTTGAAATCTTTTTCTATATCGCGTCATTCTTTAGAACAAAGCCTTGATCATTTGTTCAATAATTTAAACAACGGCAAAAGATTGACAGATAATAATCGATTTCCTCTCCCTCTAAAAAGTTTTCTTTCATACAAATCACTGTTTTCTTCCCTCCAAAATCTACAAAAAGATCCTATCCTCCCCATCTTCACTATCCCATATGATTCTATCAATTTTTTCCCCTCCGTAATAACTTCTGACTTTCGGACTAACATTTTAACTTCATCTAATCAAAACGTTGAGGAAAATTTTAAAAACATTATATCTTCCAAGTTCCCTGGTTTTTCACTTATTTATACAGATGGTTCTAAGTCTGATAACAAAGATTGTGGAGCTGCGGTTCATATTCCCGAATTCAATTTAGATCTGTCTTATAAATTACCTAAAGAAATTTCTATTTTTACTGCAGAATGCTTCGCAATTGAACAAGCTTTAATTCAAATCCAGCGTCTCAATATCCGTCGAGCCTTACTGTCCACTGACTCTCTAAGCGCAGTATTGAAAATTTCCTCAAATATCAACCATTATCCAGAAGACTATAATATAAAAAAACACCTTCAAATCATTAAATGATTCAAATTTCGAGACAATATTGGTTTTGGGTCCCTGGGCATTTAGGAATTGAGGGTAACGAGAAAGCCGATTCTCTCGCTAAACTTGGAACAATTTCCGGCTCTTATCCCTTAGATTTTAGAATTCCTATCTCTGACGTCATCCCTACTCTTAAATCCAACATGATTCACTCCTGGGAAGAAAATTGGGCTAATTCGAAAACCCGAACTGGTGCTTTTTACGCTGGAATACAAAACCACATCCCATATAAACCTTGGTTCCATGGCAAGAAAAAATCCAAAAGATTTATTTCCTGTATCTCAAGAATGAGAATTGGTCACTGTTCTATAGCATCACATTTCTTTAAAATCCATGTCCTAGATAGTCCACTCTGCCAGTGCGGCGTGGAAAATGAGACCCTTGACCATGTATTCTTTAATTGTAAAAATCGTTCGTCCTTCAAAGGCATTTATCGTTCACTTCTTAAAATCACCCACCAATCTCCCCTTAATATCCCATATTTACTGTCTCTCAATAATTCTCGCATTTTCTCAGTTCTATATAAGTTCATAGACTTGAATGACTTCAATATTTGAGATCTCCTATTCTCTTATAGATTTTAAATAAAAATACAAACATTTGCTTAATTTTATTGGCACATAGCACTCTCCTTAGGGTGAATTGCCTTATACAAAAAAAAAAAACTTTGACATTTGAAAGACATAGCATACGGTAAATTGTGTTAAGTTGTCCATTAAATGGATGCGTTCACACTGAACAAATTCTAACATAAAGGTGCAAAAACATACTAAATTAAAATAAAACATTGTTTAAATTAAAATAAAACAATCAAACATTGTTTTAACCACTTTTTTATTTATAACGCCAATCGGTTTCACAACAACCGTTCCATCATCAGGGCAAAATATATACTAAACAATATTACAAATTATTGCAAAACATACATATTAGGTGTCACAGTTGGGGTGGGGGCGTGACTAGGGATTAGTAGAGAGTGGGGGAAGAGATAAAGATTGAGGAAGGGGTGAAAGGAAATGTATTTAAAATGGGGGTATAAGATTTTTTTTATTTTTTATAATACACTCATTATTATTAATCGATTTCTTAAATTCCATGGCTTCTAAATTATCTATGCGTTTACCTTTACTATTAATGTGAAGAAGATTGATCCCCTATCTTACAGCCCCATTTGAAATATGATTTCTTTCATCCCCCACTCTTTACTATTCCCTGGTTAAGCCCCCACTCCCACTGTGACACCTAATATATATGTTCTGCCATAATTTTGTAATATTGTTTAGTATATATTTTGTCCTGATGATTGTGATATCCGCATACAATAGTATGAACTATAAATGCTTAAATCAAACATTAAAATAAACAATTCTAATAATCAAATTTAATATTGGGACTGAACATTTTGACTTACAGTAGTTAAGTTGCGCAATGTTAACATTTTGGAACAAAGATAGCGATTCTTGCACCTTTTTTGCGCGTTCCAATTACGCATTTGATACGTCTGATGACGCATCATAAAGCTTAATCTGTTTCTCTGGAATATCAGGCTCTGTTGGCTAGATCTTGATGATCACAGTAAAGCACTGTTAAACCTACAAAGTGTTCATTTTCAAAAGCCGTTGTTTGGCCTGGAATGCTCGCCTAACAGAACCAAACAATACGAAATTATTTTCTGATTGATTCTCCTACCAACAGTACCTATCACCTTCCCACGTCAGATCGATAACTGTACATTACTTATGTATCATATAAAGTACTGACAAATAGGTCGATTAGATCAATGAGGTTCTCTCCCATATATTTTTACTTTATTTTAGAGTTAATTGTGCGCCCACTGTTGAATTTGGTAGCCACATCTGATCTGGAGCCCCAAAACACCGTAAAAAACCATTGACTGAAGTCATCGACATTGAAGGCAGTCACTTTGATAGATTCAACTTATTACAATCTTTAGAGCACAGACGACAGGAGGAATGCTGTCCTTGTTCTACCAGTATTTCACTGGAAGATGCTTTGAGGAACTGGCATCATTAGTCCCTTCGGTACCTGTGCACATTCGGGAAACACCCCAACCGTGCGCCAAACATTTGTACATGGTTAATATTTATCACATGATCATTCTTTAGTTCAACAACGATGCGTTGCGGAACGATGTGCCGATCTCTGTGTTTACTTCCTTTTTAATACCCATGTTTAAAAACCCTCTACACAGCATTCTCAAAGATGTCATGGGCCCTTAGCTAAATTATTTTCCTCAAGGCCTTCTGTGTGAAGTTGAATGCAATGTGACTTAATGTAATATGACCTAATGCAATGTGACTTAATGCAATGTGACTTAATGCCATATGACCTAATACAATGTGACTTAATGCTATGTGACTTAATGCAATGTGACTTAATGCAATGTGACTTAATGCAATGTGACTTAATGCAATGTGACCTAATGCAATGCGACTTAATGAAAAGTGAAATAATGCAATGTGACTTAATGCAACGTGACTTAATTAAATGTGGAAAAATGCAATGTGACTTAATGCAATGTGACTTAATGCAATGTGACTTAATGCAATGTGACTTAATGCAATGTGACCTAATGCAATGTGACTTAATGAAATGTGACTTCATACATTGTGCCTTTATGCATTCTGACTTAATGCAATGTGACTTCATATAATGTGACTTAATGTGTGGAACGGAATGCCACCGATCGAGATGCGACACGTAGGAGTGAGACTTTATAGCATCTGCCTTAATGTACTACGACTTAATATATAGTGGTTTGGTGAATTTAGGTATTTTAAAATACAAAATCAATTTAATCAGAAATTAAGGAATAAATGAACCTACTTTGGTCAGACCCACAAAAAATTTCTATGAATTTATCCTTTCGGTGAATGTCGCAATCTGAGTTAACGGGTTGCGCGGTCGCCCGACCGTCGAGATAATTTGGGTTCCGCTAGTTAGATCGCACTTCTGTGGCCCTACGCACCGGAAAATAATCTCCTTCTCGCCTCTCTAGACGGAATAATGCTCTATAGTCACTGGGCACAGACGTGTCGACTAAATATTGTGACATTTTGCAGTAATAAAGACGGGGAATTGTTTGTTTATCGTTTTTCATGGGAAATTTCATGAGATGAAATCTTGGGCAACCGTTTCTAGCGGTCGTGACAGTGAAACTGAACCGATATTTTTATGTTATTTCATAACTTTGCCTACTGTTAATAAAAATAAAAATAAATTGGTCAATTATACCTACAGGGTGTATCGAGGCGCACCCGAGGGACTTTAAACCAGCGCAGCGATTCCTGAGATTATATATGTATATATTATTTTAATGAATATTTTTTTTACATTTTTAACATTAGAGACCCAGTTTTAAGAGAGAATACGCAAAGCGGCCAGCAAATCATTCCACAGCCATGCTTTTGAACTCAAGAACGAGTCATAGAAATGACTCGTTTTTACGTGACGAATGTCAACCGTGTACGAAATATTAGACGCACGTTTGATGTGTTTCCCGACTATGCTCCGGTGCCAAGGGGATCAATGATGCTAGTTCCTCAAAAAATTTTCCATTTAAATACCGGTAGAATAAAAACAGCATTCCCAGCTGACGCCTGTGCTCTAAAGATTGCAATCCGTTTGTTAAGATAGGGGAATCTATCAAACAAACCGCCCGTTTCTGCACAGAATAAAGGGTTTGATAGTCAACAGCAGGGCGCAATTTGCAATTTGTACACGGTCAGCAATTGCGTACTATTAAAGTATCCGCAGGCCCTGTACAGTACGCTCAGCTTCTGAGAGGCTAAATTTGCTCTGACTTCGATGGAGATTATATGGAGTAAAAATTTAGATCGCATTCAGTCTCCGGTGACATTTTTTTTTCAATTAATATCAAAAGTCTTTATTTATTTTACATGTCGCCACTGACAAGAACCCAAACCCAGTACGCTTATACCGTTTGATATACACCATCTATATTTTTTCTCCAAATAAGCTCAGAAAATATTTTAAGATAGATTGAGCATGTGTAACGGATGAACTGAGAACAGAGTGTAAGGATGTTATATAAGACAAACCATTATAGTCCTTTACATGGTAACATAACAGAGTGGTAAGATTAGTATGGAAAGACTTCATGTACAGTACAAAACGCCTTCCGCATAATGTTTGACCTCCCCAGATACTGCAGCGCTCCCAGTATGTTAACGTAGGGGCGAGTTTACGGTTTTGCAGCCCTTATATAAGATCCAGGGTGGATGGAATGAGGGAAAGAATAAACAGCTCCGGGAATATCCTCATCATGGAGGCCCGCCTCAGTCCAGCCTCCAGCATCGATGCATACTGGAGAAAGATATTGGCCCCTCACAATTTAAATGCCGCAGCACCTTAAAGGCTTTATTTTTTTAACTTTTGTTTTATGTGTCATGTAACATTCACCTACTATCTTAATATTATTTTATTTTTTAAGTTTTTCTACACATTTTGTATATTTTTATAACTATTTCATGTATATTTTGTATGGAATGTGTGGGACTGCACTAACCTCCCCACATACCGTAATAAACATTTATTATTTTTATTATTACATTCACAACATATCTAGTGCATCATAATGAACATTATCAATATGAAATTATTACGTTTTATAAAAAGTTATTAAAATAAATTGATTAATTTTTCTTCAATTTGTTTTAAGCAAACTATTACAGAAGTCCATAATGCTCCTTGCATATAGAAACATGGTGCAAGTGGCAGCCGGTGCAATTGCACGACTGATTCTGAAACCGCAACTGTCGACTGCACTATGAAACAATGCAGCAGAATGCATTATTTCTGCAGGGAAGATGCGGTCGGGACTTGCCATCTCATCAATTGCCATTTCGCAGACACGGTCATGAACCTAAAGTGATGTAAATTTGTTCACAGCAGGTGTTGGCCATCTTTGTTTTTTTAGAAAAAAGTCACATCGATCACTGTAAGTAGCGATTTTCTCTAAAGAGCGATTGTGCAGTGAACTCCCATTAAAAATATGATAACATAAAACAATCTTGCATTATAATATAATCACATTATAAATACCGTACCATTAAAACTCTCTATACAAAATCTAAGCGCCCGAATACTACGGTAGAAGAGCAATGCGATATTCCCATAGCAGCTGCGCTGTATGAATTTAGTATATATGGGCTCACGATCCCAAGCAAGTACTTCATACAAAAAACCAAAACGACACAATCCCCCTGACGGTGATATTAAATAACCTAAGCCGAACCACGTTGAAGTTTATGCCCAGCGCTAACGAAAGAATGTTTAAAGACGCGCGACCTCGGAAGTTTGACGTTTGTCACTGAGTTGGCTCCCTTATCAGTCATTTGGCCGGTCGGCTGAACTTTGCACAATGAGGATGCAAGTGATATTATTTTGATTTCTATATTTGAAAGTATTTATTTTCTTGTTCTTGCATTTATCCAAACGTTTGCTTTTAATGTCATTGGTAAAACTCAACGAACAGATCGGTTTTACCGGTAATAAATCATTTTAAACACCGTCCAAATTAAAATTGGGTGGAAGTAAATAAAATCATATAAGTAAGTCGTCGCAATGTGGATTAACAACAGTTTGAAAATAGACTTGCACGCCGAAACAGCTGTCATAATAATGAAAACTAAAATACTATTATATTCTATTTAAAATACTTTTTTTTTTAACTCGATAGAAACTACATTTTTATCGAGTTGTTGGAAATTCTCTGTTTGCCGACCACTGGTTCGGGGAAGTAGAAAACAGGAAAGAACAGAGATAGAATTCCCGCGTATTGGTTTCAAGGTTACGAGTTCAATACCCGTAATGTGTGGTCCAGCGGAAAAGATGCTGACTTCAAATACGGAGGTTGCGGTTTGCTCCATACCGATAAATCACACTTCTAGGCAATATCCGTTCAGTGACTGATACGTATATATTAGCAACTATATAAATAGGCATGTGAAAATATTTCAAAAATGTATGCGATTACCACACAAGAGTCCCAACTGCCAATGAGACTATGGCATCCCCGATTGGGGTATGTTGTGAGGCTGAAGATATCGAGTAGAAAAAGATGAGGAAGGAGAAACGTGGGGAAATACCTGGCTATTCAGATCTTGTCACGAAGCACGGCTAAAACCATTCCAAGCAACGTATCTATTCTGAACGGTGGTCTTACACCAGGGAGATACTGACAGTATCTATCACTAATAAAATTTACCTGTCTCACGCCGGCATTTGAACCCGCAACCTGCGGATTCGTAACCGAGGATCGTAACCAGTCAACCACGGAGACTGTCATAAAATATGTTGCAGTATATAAAGTTTAAAAATACAACATTTATTTATTTTCTTACAGAAACAAAACAGTACATTGTTTACAGTGAGAAACAATTTCCATAAATCAAAATTACATAGTGGGTACCTATGATATGTTTCCTTGTAATGTCTTATCTCTATACATTGAATATTTACCGGGTGACATATTGTGTAGAATATAAGTATGTGTGAATATGCTTGTAGGTGTGAGAAGTGGTGATGTACATATTATTATAGAAGTGATGCCATGCGCATTGAGCAGCTTATACTCTTGCCAAGATGCTCCTTTTAAATGTGAATTGTTTAAGTAAATATTATTGAATGAATGAAGAGCACGGTTAATTGGTGAATTTGCAGCTGCATTTTTTTGTGGAATGGTGCTGTATGGTGGGTACGTCTCGATATGGTGTGAGGTATGGTATATAACTTTGTATTTTTTCTTAGTCCTTCTTAATTTGGGGACAGTTCACATCCCGGCGTGGAAAGGATTTAAAAAACATATAAATTTGTGTTCTTTCACAATTCATTAATTAAAAAGAATATATTGCACATGTGCGGCCCATTCCAGAGTGGTATGTCCCTTCAGTATCGCCCTTTAGAAAGACCACCATTCAGAAAGAAAACGTTGCTTGAAATAGCATTAGCCGTGTTTGGTGACCAGGTCTGAATATCCAGATACTTACCCAACCTTCCTCTTTCGCATTTCTTTCCTCTCCCTATTAACCTCATAATCTCAATGGCTCCATACGATTGGTAGCAGCTGGGACTCACATAAAAAGTCGTTAAGTGACAATTCAGTTGATTGAATTAGAATCATTTATATTTTTTCGGTTAAGTACGCTGTGCGCGCATCCTTGTAGTTAGGTGGGGGCTATAGTCGCACTGTTTTGACAGGCATACAACAAAGTTTTGCTACAAATACAAGCATTTACTAAATCACTAACTTCAATAATTGCAATTGTGGACGGTACTTACCATTTTTCTCAGGACAGTGATCTGGTTACCATATGTCACTGTCTTTGCTTTTGGGTGCGTGTAACCTACGCATTACGCTCTAGAGGCCAATTAAAATGATTGTCTGTTAATTTATTTACTTTTTATTTTATTTGATTATACGCCCATCTGGGCTTTAACATGGATTTTTAGAACGGAATACAATTCCACTAGATTATCAAAGCTACAATAATTAATTGTAGGATTCAACAGGGTAGTGGTATAGATGACGTTTTACTGTATAAATGGAGTCAGCTTATATATCAACAATACCCCCAAACTTGTTGCCCAGATCATGCAATCTATTGGTTAATGAATGAGACTGATAGTTGATTGTGTACGTGTTGAATAAAAATGTTACAATTTTTCTTGTGTTGGTACGATGGCAGGGCTATCAATTATGTTAATTTTTTTTTTTTTTAATATTATGTTATTATGTTGTTATTATTAGTACCTACTAATAAAATAAAATATTTTATCATTTT
>JAHDVE020008404.1:0-22294 GCA_022606495.2 Halesus radiatus | reverse complement strand
GGCAGATACTTGCCTCACATTAAATTATTATATTAAGAATAACCTGTGATTTGAACTAAGATTATGGCAAGATGATATTTAAAAAAGACAAAGCCGACACAACACGCGATTCACATAATAAGACGGAATAGGGCCGGTTTATCACTACTGGATAAGTACGTAAATCATTACTGAAACTTAAGCTTCTTAATTTGGCAAATTGGAACTAGTTCCGACGCTGTGACCATTATGAGCTGACTAGTGACAAATCCCATTTCTCAAATTTGGCATTTTCGTAAATACATCTAAAATTTACGTTAATTCGTAAATTGTCTACTATTACAAGTACGAACATCAATAATTCATCGAGCCATGAGGAATGCCACATATGGAACCATGCTGATTGGTATGTGGGATTTTATCAAAAATCAACTCTTAAATAAAACCCGCACAAAACAAAACATCGCGTTGACATGACAGCATGGTTGTGCAATGAAACTTACAAACAGTGCTTGTAACCAGTTCCGGCACTAATACCTACCACCTAGTGACGAATCTCATATGTCAAATTTGACATTTACATGAATAATTCCATAAGTTAATCTCGCTAACATTTACGTAATTTGCCTACTTTTATCAGTGTATACTTCAATGATTCATCGAGCGATGAGAAATGGCGGTGATATTAGTTGATAAATGATGACTTTCAATCTCTAGCAGTCTAAACAGGGATTTAAATATCCAATGTTAGAAAACAGTTTGTTTTCAACAGTCAGTTAGTCATAATTTATTTAATTTAGTCTCCATTTTCTGCACAATATTATCATAATTTAATTGACTGATAATTGGGCTGAACAATTCGCTTAGAGTTTCTAACAGCGCTAAATGATTTTCTTCAAAAAGTCGATGTCATTTTGATGCCATAGTTCATCATTGTAAAATGTAAAAAATAACATTTCCAACGTAGATACCTACTGTCCGTTGGTTTGGAGATAACAACAGAGGAAAGAGAGTATAACCGACAGTGGCGTGTAGTCCATCATTGCTGAAAAGCTGTGCCTCAACCATATGACCATATATCATATAATGCCTTATATCAAATCTACAAAGAATTTTTCATCAGTGAAATTCACTTCACTGATAGTATAAACAATAGGTTCAAAACAAGTGGTTTAATAGCCATCCCGATGCTAAGAACGACCACAGCATCACTACTTGTATTTAGGTATAAGATGGTACAATATACCGGCGGACCTCGACCTTCCCACATGATTGGTTCCTGAAAATGTGTGCGAAAGTTAAATGTTCGAAAGTAGAGGGATGTAAAAAAAACACCAAAAATTGTACTTCAAAAATTACTAAGTACATATTAAATAAAAATTATATTCTCTTAATAAAATTGTCAAGGTTTAGTTGTATTTTACTACTTTTTTTTCTTTTCTTCGTAGAGAGTTCTGCAACATGCAGTACTATTACGGATCGCCCCACGCACTTGAGATATGCGTTCTCATTGGGATCACATTCTTCTGGGTCCTGGGTTCGAGTCCCAGATGCGACTGAAATATTTTTAATTTCTGTTGTTTTTTCGGTTTCGTGGCTCATTTGGGATGTGTTAATATTATCTTCTTCAATGATTTTATTGTTTAATTTAATAGTAAAATTTTGACTTGTGTCTGTATACCAAGGGGTTCCCACAAAACGTGTTATTGAATATTGAAATATTCAGAAAGTATAAGGTAGGCTGTAATGTGGCATCAGGTCTATAATAACAATGGAAGCAGTTGGCTGTGAGTTGTTAGCAGTTGCTGAGGGGAATAAAGCAAGGAAAGCGAAGAAAGAAAATCGATTTTCTGGCACAAATTACTCTGGTCACGAAGGCTCCCCTGAATAACTTAAAAAGCTATTTAATATCTTTACATCATATTAGATATCTTTTGCTTTTTCCAGATGGCGATGTAAAATAAAAACGGAATTTTTCCGGGTAATTATGCCATTTGAAGGCCGTTTTCAGTAGCCGCCATTTCAGGATAAGCGGTTATGAAAACTGTAAATAAAATTTGTTGGTTGAAAATATCACTTATAGTAAATTGTATAGCGGGAAACACTCTCAGAATCACCCTGGTGAGAGGCTGCATTGCTTGAAAAAGAACTCCTCTGAAAAATATAATGGCATTAAAAATATATATATTCCTACAGATCAGCAAACGCCCATTTTGAATATATAACTTTTATTATGTATAATTATACGTAGAATTTATAAATCGTTATTTAAAAGTGATTAAAAAATCATCTCATCAAAACACCTTGTTTTGTTGGTACCATTGCATTTGTAGCATCCGACGTCAAGTGCGCATTCTGTTTTTTGATGAGTATGATTTTTATTTTACTATTTTGTTTTGTATTTTGAATATTTTTATTTTTTACTTTTGTCGAATCTTAAACTTAATTCTGGTAACTTTAAATTCTATAATTGTTATTTCCAATTTTGAAACTGTCAATTCATGGTGGAATTCCATATTCAAACGATTTTTTTTATTAAAAAACCTTTGTAACCTTTTTCCACTTATTTATTTTCGACCGGACCGGTTTCACCTTTTCACGGGCATCGTCAGCACAATGAATACTAAATCTATGGTATATATAGCATCGATGTCGGGAGTGAGTTCTCCTGTTTTCTAATACTCTTTTTATTTATGTCTTGAAATTTGTTTTATTGCTAGACAGTACTATTTACTATTATGTTTTTAAAAACTACTTCCGGCTTGGTTTATTACGCTCTGGAAGACGGATTGCATTGGGTTTATTTATTGAATCTATGGGTTTTTTAAAATTATATAATGGCATTCGTGTCAGCTTTTATTTGAACGGATGGATCTTTCTATTTTAGTTATTTCCCTGTGATTTCCGTCTTGTTTGCTAAGATGAATTTTATAGCAGTTTTTGTCCTATAGTTACATGAACGACAGATAACCAGGTACATTTTTGTTGGGTATTTAAAATATTTTATTATGTTATAATAGGTACACATCAGGGTAATATCATTCTTAAATTTCGCCTTGGATGTCTGCGACAAAAATCCCAGTTACATTTTACCCTGGTATTTTATATAACCTTCCTATTTACATTCATGATTATATACTATTACTGCATATAATTAAGATTACACTATAATGGATATATTAGCGGAGAGTCAGCCTTTTCCTCTAATTGATTATTCATTACATACTTTTCTTCTACTTTGCTTATTAGTAGATTAATTTCTAAAGATTCTAATTTATCTAATTTTTTACCCCTTGGTGACATTAAATGGTTAGCTACGTTTGACAGGTCCTTTTTATTGTTTACCCAGCTAGAAAAGTATTCTCTTATCCTGGTGTAAAAGGCTTTGCCCGTTTGGCCTACGTAATAAGCCGAGCAATCTCCGCAGTTAATCATATACGAGTATATTCCAGAATTGCAAATTTTCCCTGTTATTTTTATTATTAATGAGAATTTTTCCCAGTGAGTTTACGTTATAAAATGCTGTATTATACTTTTTATTATTAAGAAATTAAAAGCTGACAAAAATACCATTACATAATTTAAAAAAAAAACCATAGATTCAGTAAATAAACACAATGTAATCCGTCTTCCAGAGCGTAATAAACCAACCCGAAAGTAGTTTTTAAAAACACTATAGTAAATAGTACCGTTAGTAATATCTATTAAAAACTTCGCACCCTTTTTAAGATCATTTTATAAATATTCTCCAGTCCTAAAAATTATAAATATTTCAAATAAATACCAACTCTTTTTGTTCCACAAATTTTCTAATAAATGTAACATGAATAGAAAAGGTGGATAAAATAGCAACTGTAAAAATCATATCTTAAATTTTCTAATAAAACTGTGTTCATCTGAAGCGACCTGCCAGGTAAGTATGTTTTTCTGTATCTGATGTACATAATTAGATACATAATAGGAAGTAATTTGTACAGCGCCCTTGAGTTGATTTTTCACAAAAACCGAGCTATACAAATCATCCAATTATTATTATTATTATTATTACTTCTGGGTGATTAACGGAAAAACGAGAGTAGCTCAATGTAGTAAGTAGGTGAAGTATCGAACGATTCCGTTAAATCACGTTTGCCTATTCACCCGATTCCTGACGGTATTGGAACAATGAAACATTAAAGTGAATGTTGAATATGACTGCATTGAACCATTGAATATGGATTGTGCAATACCAACAACAACATTTAAATGTGCTGATTAGAATCGCACGGTTCGCAAAAACCACACAGCACACAGCACGAGAAATAATATTTGGATTACTTCAATAGAACCGTTTTCGTGGGAAAAACCACATCAAGGACGTTTTACAATTAATTTATATAACATATCATTTTTCGATTTTTTTATGTTGGTACACATATGTTAATCATATGTTAGCATTATCAGCCATTTTGGATCAGTGGTTTCTTTTTGACAACTGGAAAGGTCAGTCACGTTTTTGGGTGTTCTTCGATTTTTAACTTTTTACTATTTTAGTAAAAAATCTTAAAACTTCGATTTTTTGAAGAAATGCTGATAAGGGCATAGAAAACAAAGCAAATCTAAAATTTCACTTTAATCGGACTGATGATGCCCCAGAAAACGAACCTAAATAAAAAAATCGAAGAACACTCAAAAACGTGACTAACCTTTCCAGTTGTGAAAAACAAACCACTGATCCAAAATGGCTGATAATGCTAACATATGATAAACATATGCGTACCAACACAACAAAAAAAATCGATAATCGAATGTACACAGCCCGCGAAAATTCAAAATTCACCTTTCCTTTTGAACACACCTCGTATTTATAATATTATTAATAACTGTTATGATTATTGCACGTCAGTGCTAAAGCATACAAAAGTAGAAGTGTAATAAAGGTTATTGAATTAAATAAGGTAATCTGTCGGTAGAAGGCAAATAGATATATAGTAATTCCATTGGACTGAGTGAAAACAACATTAAACCAGAGAAATATTTAAAAAAACAATTGCTCTCAGAATCACCATATGAAAAATTTCTATTTAATTTTTTGTCTTTGCTCTAATTGTGGATGTTTTCACAGGGAAAAATCTTATAATAATTTATTAATTTTTTTTATTTTCCCCATCTCCTCTTTAGAAACGCCATTGTTTGAAATTAGAGTCGAGTCTTTCTTTGCGATAGTTTTTCGACACTATGTAGCGCGGTGCATTTCAGCATCAAAGACTTGATTATTTGTTGTGAAAATGTTAAGAGCCTTTTGTCTTATTTGAACTAAACGCACATGTTTAGCTTCCCAGTCGCGTACCTACCGGATTGTCTGCCAATGTTCTGAGTTCAGTCTCGGTGCACGCGAACTCTGCCGCGCGCGCCGGTACGATCTGGGTGCGTTCTGAGTGCGCGCGCACCGGAGGCGTGACGGATCCGGACATTACGCGATACACACACACAGCCAATTCCAGGGATGCCACTGTAAAAACAAGCAATAAAAATTCCAAACGTAGTTAGAAGAATGAATGCAATGACTACTGACTTTTCTGATACTAGGAAGTCAATGTAACATCTAACTAAGATTATGACCTCTCTAAAATGATTTGATACTGTTTCAAACCTTCCCACCGAGCAAATAATACATAGAGATACCTTAACAAGCAAGGGGAAGACACCAAAATAAGAAGGCGGAGGGCGAGCAAGGCGTGCCGCCAATTTAAGTAAAACAGCAAAGAAGTTAAAAAGTTCGGTTTCAAAATCACACGAAACAAAATGGTCACGTGACCTTTGCCTCCAGCCGTCGAAATCGTACTTAAGGCAAGTCTATCAATTCTGACGTCGGTGAGCGGACCCTTATTTAAGGATTAATTACCGATGGTGCAACTGCGTTAATAGAACAGCTAAACCTTTTCTAACTAATTAACCATCATGCCGTTTTCCCGTAGGGGTGGGCAGAGAGGACGGACCACCAAATAACTCGATCTTGGCATACACTTCTTGCTTCATTCACATCCATGCATCGTTTCATATATTTTCTTCTGTTATTCTAACTTCTGACATGGCCCGACTAAGGTATTTGATTCACATGATCGTACCACGTCTTCCTCAGACGTCATATATTCTCCTTACACTCCTTTCTTCGTTCATTCGCTCTACATGCCCAAACCATCTAAACATCCCTTTCTTAATCTTATTCATTACGCTTATATCAGCCTTGCATTCTTTATGAATCTCAACATTTTTCAAACGATCACACATGGTTTTACCACACTTTAATAATGGTAATAATAATAATTTTCTTTTTTTATAACAAAATAACAAATAATGACATTCGCCTCAGTTCTACAGCATTCAGTATACTTTCATCCTTCCTCTGGCAGTTCCGTGCCTAAATGCCACACGACAGGGGTTACACCACTCCACTGTGTACTGCATTAATTTAATGTTTTTATCTTTTATTATATTTAGGAACACATTTTGTCAACCTAGTGCAAACTTTGATTGGGAAAGTGTGCACTCTGCACGTGGAACTTAGATGACCTTTTAATGGCGAAGAAAATGCAAGTGTAACGAAATATAACTATTAACACCCTGTTTTACAAACACACTTAATCAATCTAATCAACTTTGTTTATATTATAACTGTCACCAAACTGAATATGATGAAAATAATAATAATATTATGATGAATCAATAAATGCGCTTTAGTCACTTGCGCAGCTGCTGCTGTGTGCAATTTAAACAATATGATATTGTACTTGTAATAACAGTTGTCGACTTCAGCTATAATTGTATATTCATTTATTTACCGGGGAATATACAGGGGACTATATCGTTCGCTACCGGGTTGGGCAACTTTGTGGGGCGGATTAAGGATGGGGTCGTAGGAAGGGATTTGTTAATGCGGGCCTTGAAGAGGCCCGAATTAAAAGTAGGAGGGAAGACAGATGCCGGTAGCTCGTTCCACATACGAGCCGATTTAAACAAAAACGAGTCGGCGAAACCACTCGTTATCATGAAGTCAACATCAACTGGTAGCTCCTTCGAGGACGCTCCATTGGAATATCTGTAGAGTAGACTCAGCATACCTACTTGCGTCTGTGAAGTCGGTCTGTTAACAACGGATTGTCCACCGCCCACCTTTGCACAGAGTCAAGCAGGTTTATCAAGTATTTGGAAACTCCAGCCCAGAGGTGACTTCTAAATTCAACTGTTGGACGTACTTGTGATTTATATAGGATTAGCAGTTGGTCACTATTGAAGAATCTGCTCAGTTTCTTGGAAGTCAGATTTAGTCGGGCTTCTATAGATCCCCGATACCTGAGCTGATCTGAAATACCTACCCCAACATCCCAATGGAGTCTTTATTGGGAGGGTGCTCCCATCGAATTGCACCAGACAGTCATTAACCACCTTTTGCATAATAATAGCATCTGCCTATATTTCGTACCTACTTTATTATGACATCTAAATTCGTTATTATTTTTCCTATATAAAACAGATATTCTCCTAGGTACGCTTTATATTTACGGTTTTTTGTATCACCTTTATGTAAAAGTCTTTTTTTGACCTATCAATAAATAAATACACCAAACAGGCAAAGAGAAAAGTTATTTTGTTATTCTTTGTGACAGATACTCTCAGTATCGCCCTAGCGAAAGACCACCACTCAGAATCGAAACGGTGTTAGAAATGGCATTAGCAGCGATTGTTGACCAGTTCTAAATAGCCGAATACTTCCCGACCTTCCTCTTTCCCGACTTTTTTTTACGGTAACTCCACAGGAATTTATTTTAAGGAATCTAGAGGTCAGTGTGTCCAGGAGTGACGGACGTATTAATCCACCCTTCCACTGCGATGCAAGGCGTTGATAGGTCGGGACAGTCCGACTGGGGAGGTCAAGGAATATCCCTCAACGAACCTATCTCGATCTGGCTCGCCGCGCAGTTGGTGGGCAGACGCTTCCGCCGCCAAGACCTTGACAAATCTCACCTCGTGAACCCGGGCACTCCTGCTCAGTCACCAAATATCGAACCACTTGGGGTGACCTATGGCAGAAGTATCGGTTATCCAATGAATGATGACGTACCCGCCTCCCAAATTAAACCTCCTTCCCCTCCCCGCTTCATTTAGCCTCACTACGTAGCCAAATCGACGATGTCATAGTCCCACTGACTTCGAGCAGTTGGGACTCTTATGCTGTGTTTATAAAAAAATCATTTGCTACACGTTAGAAAGAATAAGTTGCTTCGACACCAATCAATATCACAACTAAAAATAATCAGTAGAACTATTATTTTCCTCTGCTGCGTTCGGGTCAATTTCTCAGCCCTAAGTAATTACTTGTAATGAAAAGTATGTTAACTTTTACCGGTAGCCTTGGTCCGTACACAGTTACTCAGGTGTACGAGTGGAAAAGTTTTCTCAGTGTGTGACAGACGAAATTATACGAGTTTTTCAGCGCTTTGCGGGAAACTACGATTTAGCGAGCGGCGGAGCGGAAAATATTACGCCATTGATGACCAGCGACAAGGCAGAGAGAACAATCATTTTAAGATTAATGTGTTTATTTTTAGTATCTACATGTAATATTGCTTTGATTCGGTTTTCTGTAGTCGCAAATGAGGTAGCTTTGACATGCACCAAGAGTGCCAGAAGGCACACTTTCGCATAAAATACTAAATAGTCCAGGTCCAGATGATGCGCGAGGATACCAGGACAAAAACGCTTGGGGCCCGATTCCGGTTCTTTTTAACGATCGGGATTCCGAGTACATACGTGTCAATGACAATACATTTGTTAATGATTTTGTGGTTTAAATATCACAAGATTATAAACAAATTCTAGGGGCGTCACACTTAACGCATGTGCTTTATTATCACTTGCTTTGAACGTGATGTTCGTTATAATTTTTACAATTTAAATCACTTTTATCTGACATTTCGGACTTTTGGAAAAGATTTTTATTTTTATAAATATGAACATTTGTTATCAGCCGACATATTGCACATCTCACTAGATGTGAAACGCCTGTGTTGAGATGACAATTTACAGGAGTGCTTGTTCAGCTAGGATATTTAGATGACAATAGATTAATAGATGACATTTTTTCAAAATTATTCTAATATAAAGTTATAAAAGAATGTAGAAGCTGACAGGTTTATTGGAGCCGATCAATGGTCTTACTTTTAAAGGAACTTTTGTTTTGCGTATTTCTGATGTCATTAAAACTGCTCTGTCCATAGAAGATTTTACAAAGTGGAATATTAAAGGATTTTACGTGTGATTGTCTTAGGGCTCCAGTGCTTGTTATTTCTTCAAACTTATGGATATTTTTAAATCGATGCAACAGAATATTTTTTTATATGTTTTTTTCGAGTTGGGAACATTTAGTTTCTTAAAAATAAAATCAGCACTCGTCCTCAATGGGACTTTAAGAATAACCGTCACGATTAGTTTCTGGGTCTTCGCTTAAGGCTCCAAGCGAGTATTTGTGGCACTACCCCAATTGATGATACCATATTCGAGAGATGATTGTACAAGAGCACAGTAAACTTTCCTCAGTTGTTTTCTATTCAGTATATATCTAAGATTTTTAAAGAAATAGACAAGTGTCCTTAGTTTTGTCGTAAAGTTTGTAACATTTTATATTTTCAACTCTATTTATCAAGGGGCAATACTTTATACTTTACAAGCATCGCAATTTCGTTAATTCAGATCATTTAATAACATTATTATGCGACAAATGACTCACTAATAATGTTTAATGTTAATACTTTCCTTTTGTTAAAACTACGTAATTATCGGTATTTTTTAAAATGCATCCGAAAGAACTGGAATCGGAGTTAAGGAAAAAGCCTTTAAGCCCGAGAATAAGGACAATGCGTTCGTTCTCCTTAAAAATAACCTGAATCTGGACCCTGGAGGCCCTTGTTGAGGTGACGGGCACCCGACAAGTATGATAAGGGGAAAAATTTTAAATGAGATGCTTTGATTTATTAACGATGTTTAGACATGATAACAAAAATAGTTACGATGCGGAGGAAATAATAAGAAGCACTTACAAAAAGAAAGGTAAGCTAATCATATATAACTCTGCATTATTGACTTACACACCTCCGCGCTGATAATAGAGAACAGTTTTGAACACACGTAAAAAGGACACAGTATGTTCATCATGGTGCGAATTGACTTGCAGACGCTTTTGCGTATGGGGGAAAATTGCCATTTCTACTATTTACGTCTACACGGTGATTAACATAGGACTCTAGGACATTAATACTGTGAGATCATAGAAATACAAATAAAAACTGTTAAAAATGATCAATAGAATACAAAGACGTTAAGAAAATAAGAAAAAATATGTATATTCGAATATATTTTACGAACCTTGTTTATACTTGATTACCAGTTTTTATCTTTATTTAGACCGCAATTGCCTGTTTTCAATGTAATTTATAAATGTATAAAGCGACTAAAATACACAAGTGTATTTTTATTACTCATGTGGTTTTATTACACATTTGGTTCTTATCATTAGCCACTAGTCACTGGCCATATTGTTTTGTTGCAATGTTATTCGACAAACTATCTGTTTGCGTAAGTGTGGTGTCGGTACATAGTACACGCGCAACTCGCCGTTACTCATGTAAAACGGTTAGATATTTAAGTGCAAATTGCTCTTCAAACCAGTTATAGCGTTAATATTATTTAGCGGTTAGTGACTTTAGCGAAAGTTTTGCAATGTTTTGGGTGACCGGCAAATCAGATTCAATGTTTAAAAGAGAAAATATATTCAAGCCAAGAAATGGTTTAATTTTATCAAGTAAATAGATTGCTGGTTGCTAGGTCATGTTTTGAACAGGAAAAATCAAAAGTTACTCGAAGCATTTTCAGTGGAGAGCAATTCCAAGACAAGCAGGAAAGAATTAAAGTTGGATAAAATTCCATTGCTCTGACCACACAATCGCCCAACGTCCCAACCTGAGCTCGGTTCGGAGTTGGGACATTAGCCGATCGTATAGTGACTATAAATCGGGCAACTACGCGATCGGCTAACGTTCCAACTACAAACTCCAAACTAGTGATGCCATTTTAGCTAAAATCTATCAATCTACCCATATTCATAGAAACTCTACCGAAATTTATAATATTATTAACACAATTCGTTTCTCATTAGGTACTCATAATACCGGAAATAAATATAACGGATAGCTATTGCGTCTTCGTATTTTATTTGTATGCACAGCCTGAGTCAGATTGCAGTCCAAAAAAATATAATAACTAGCCCGATTATCCACTATATTATACATCGGATTACACGCATTTTGCTATTGAGGTGATTTTTCATGAAAAATGGCGCTATACAAATTATCCAAATATTATTATTATTAGCATAATATGCGTAATGCATATTTGGGCATTTATTAATTGTTTTTGTGTTTAATTCGTAGAACTCCATTTATTTATTTTTAAATTTAATGTAAATCAAATTTATTTGGGGGTTAGTTGCATACTTAAGTCTTTCTTTGTCATTATAAAAATAGTTAACCATGTTTTATTCTTCGCGTAGCACGTCCGTCGGGATCGCGTGTCGAACTCGTATTGAACGGCCAATGTGTGGAGGCCGGTTTGTGCGAGTTCGGCCAACTATTTTGAAGATTGGGCCAACTAGTTCGCCACCGGAGCGATCTCGAGCCAACTCGCCGAACTCAAGACAACGTTGGCCTAACGCGTATTAACTACTCCTCTACGAGGTGTGTTCAAAAGAAAAGGTGAATTTTGAATTTTCGCGGGCTGTGTACATTTGATTATCGATTTTTTTTTTTGGTAGACGTATGTTTATCATATGTTAGCATTATCAGCCATTTTGGATTTGTGGTTTGTTTTCGACTGAAACTGGAAAGGTTAGTCACGTTTTTGTGTGTTCTTCGATTTTTTACTTTTGAAAAAAATGGATCAAAGTATATGTATTAAATTTTGCGTTAAAAATGGAATAAAGTGCTCCAACGCACTTAAAATATAGACTGTGGTATTCGGCGAGTCTACGTTGTCTCAAAAAAGTGTTTATAAGTGGTACAAGCGCTTTACAGAAGGCCGAGGAGATGTTAATGACGATGAGCGTCCTGGAGTTGCAACCACGTCAACAAACGAAGAAAAACATCGAAACAGTGAAGAAAATGGTTTTGGAAAATCGTCGAATCACTATTAGGGAAGTTGCAGAGGATGTTGGCATATCAATCGGCTCATGCCATGCAATTTTCTCGGATGTTTTGGGCATGAAACGTGTGGTAGCGACGTTTGTTACGAAATTGCTAAATTTTGAGCAAAAGCGACGTCGCATTAGTATCGCTCTTTCGATTATTTGGCCAAAAACAACACCGTAATCATGCCTCAACCACCGTATTCACCAGATTTGGCTCCCTGCGACTTTTTCCTATTCCGAAACTGAAGAGACCAATGAAAGGAAAGCGTTTTGCCACAATTGATGAGATAAAGTCAGAATCGAAGAACGAGCTGATGGCCATACCGAAAAGCGCATTCCAGAAGTGCTTCGAGGATTGGAAGAAGCGCTGGCATAAGTGCATTATATCTGAGGGGGATTTACTTTGAAGGGGAGAAAATGGATATTGATGAATAAATAAATACTTTTCGAAAAAATTCAAAATTCACCTTTTCTTTTGAACACACCTCGTATACAAACGTCCAAACGTTCGAGTTGGGAGGTTGGGCGATCGTGTAGTCATGGCATAAGAATTTTGGCACCATTATTTTCCTTTTTCTTTGGACGAAAATACTGGAGTCCATGAAATGCGAATCATGCCAAGGAATGCAAAATATGTTTTATGGATGCACTTTTCTGGAGCGTAACACATTCTTTCCAATTGTAACAAATTTTGTTTGGTACAAAAATTGTTTTTAATTACGGCAAAACATGAAAAACTCAACTTCACCCCAATATAGTTATTTGAATGTAGGTAGTCAATAAAACAGGTATGGTATATCGTAAGAAAAAGCATGGTTGTTATACATACTATACATTATTACTATATTTAAGCTCAAATTTGTAACAATAAAATTGCATAGTAGTCAATCCTGCGAAGTTTTGAAGCGATTTCTGATCTGGGACTCTGGGATGCTATAAAAATCCATGATTGTGTGCAAAACGGTCAATACGTCCGGTGGATTCTTCTACATCACATGCAAAGTCCAGACTACCAGAGGCGTGCGACGCATGGGCTAGACTAGTGCGAAGAATTATCAAGCAATAGTTAAACTGTTAATATATTATTGATCACAAATAATTTCATAGACTTTATTTTGCCCTTTTGATGACTTATTTGCTATTTCGGAATGTGTATTGTGAATATGTATATATATTTTTTTTTTTTATTACAGGACCAATGTCTAATTACACCAAATACATAAGACGGAATGATATAAACAAGAGCTACAGAAAAAGAACAGCACATACATAATACAAGAATGAAGCAATGACAAAAAGAGGACAAAAATAAACATTTGCGAGAACATTCAAGTCAAAGCCCGAACAAAGTTTGTAGTAGAGTCTATGATTTTAGATATTTTAAATGACAATCTTCGAGTTCTAATTTCGTAAAGCCAAAAAAAAAACATTCAGACTGGTACCAAAAATGTCAAGGCCCTGGCTTGGGGTAACATATCTTGACATTCTGGACAGTGGAGAATGGTACCCATAATTAGTTTATTAATTTATTGAGTGTTTATTGATGAAAAGCAATTCATTGTTTCCGAGTCTGCGGCAAGGAATGTTGAACAGAATGAGTTGCAACAAAGAAGGTGAGTCAAAAATACAATTAATTATTTTTTAAACTCAAATAAGATCAAAGGTTTGTTCTTTTTCAACATGGTGGTAATCGCCTCTTTCTTTCCCCAATCTCCATGCAATTAAACGTTAGGAGCGATGTTGTGCAGATTCAATATGATGAATATGAACAGCATAGAATGGAGACCAAATGACACTGGCATATTCAAGATGAGGGCGAACTAGTGATCAGTAGAGAGTTTTTAGGGCATTTATATTCTTAAAGTCACAGGCAATTCTATCGATGAAGCCAAAAAGTTTTAGTGATTTGTTATGTGGACTGTCTAGACGAACTATCGGACTGATCGCAACACTTGGAACACAGACGATGGGTGGGATTACTATGCTCGTTCTATCGGCATTTTAATAAGAAGATGCTCCGAATGCATCGCCAGGTGCACGCTGCACAGTCGGGAGCCACGCCAAACGCGTGTCCCACATTCGTGAATAATTGACATTTGGCACACGAGGGCGGATCATGCTTGTAAGCTCAACAGTTCTGTAGAGACATCTCTTACAACGTAACCTGGGGTCTCTTCGTAATCTGTGATCACATCTTATTCTCCCTGAAAAGACCCCGTGATGATTTGATTCATGCGCCCATGCATCGATCAGGTATGTTATAATATATCGATGGGGTCACAAGGGAAGCCTCAGGACCCATTATTAAAAGGCAGTGGTATACACAAAGTTTTTAACCAGGGTAGGGCAACTGGAAAAAACAGGGATTTAATTTATATTTAAAAAAACTTTTTTTGTCATTGCTTCATTCTTGTATTATGAATGTGCTATTCTTTTTATGTAGGTCTTGTTATTTCATTTTGTGTAATTGGATATTGGTCCGTAAATAAACAAAATAACATATTAAAATAAAACATCAAATGTCCAAATGATCGCTTCATTTATGCATATTACGTACAAGCCTGGATATAAAATTTCCATATTATTATCGACTGTATAATTGCATGAAGAAAACCAACATATTGTGACAATTATTTTGTTATTAAAGTGGTACTAATCAATAGAGGTACCAACAGATGGCACTGGTTGCTACATTTGTAATTTGTGCTGATAGGCACGGCCTTTTGCGACACTAACACAAACGAGTCTAGTATTGAATGTGCATTGCCCACGCGTGTACATTTGGTGTGGAATACCGTCAACATTTGAATATGACATTTTACATACTTAGTTCCTGATTTTGACACGTTACAGTAGGTGGGGCGCATGCGGCGCTGCGATTTCTTGAAATGGTGGGGTGGGCAGTGCTGAAATTCCTATATGGAATGCACGCCTATGAGCAGACGTAAAATGGAGAAAAAAAATCCTATCTATTGAAAACGCTTTTGAAGATTTTTTGATAATAAAATCTATAAATACATTGAAAGTGACATTGGTGCTGTTATAAAAACTTCGTTTAGACAAGACCGTACTATTCTCGAGAGCTTCGACTTACAACTGTGTACTCGTATGTTTACATATGATGTTATGTTATGGAATCTCTTTACATAAATATAACAAGTATACACATGTTTGCTCATTTATACCTTCCAGCATAATAGTGTTATCTCGACATCTCGTGGTATCGCTCGTCGTTCTTTCATCTCCTCGTTGCTGGAGTTGGTTTGGGAACGGAGCCAAGTTCTAAATAGTTTTGTATATTTAATGAGGGATTTTCACCTGTTCAAATGTTCATCGCAGATGGTTCCGGGCTGGGGCGCCTCTGAACTCTAAATGGACTACTATTACATATTGAAAGCATGCCGATTCAGTGTTATTTAGATTACGTGTTGTCCGATCATTTTGAAAACCATAATACAAAATTATATTTCGACATTATGACCATGGTACAAAATTATATTTCAGCATATTAATAACCCTATATATAATACAAATAGACTAGAGCACACTTACAATACTCGTCTCAATTTTAATGAAGGATTAATAGTTCCTAAGCATACAAACAAATATGGACAAGGAACTTTAAATCACATGATTCCTTGCTGTTTAAATATATTACATGTTTAAATAAAAAAATAAGTTAAAAAACTGTATTAAAACTAAACCGTTAATACGTATATTGAAAACTTGGCTAGCTGAAAAAAGCTATTTGTATTATATAATAAGGAAATATTATTTTATGTTCAATTTATTTTTGTAGTTTTTTTTCATATTTTAGTAGAAATATTTTTGAATAAGATTTCTGAGAAATATTTATGCTTTTAGTTTGTTAAATGTGTTTTTTTTTAATGTTTTTAATATATATATATATATTGTAACCTGTACTGTAAATTTTGAGTTTTGAATAACAAGCTTTCGTTAGACAAACTACAAAAAAGTAATTTATTTGTCTAATAAATTGTCATAATCTGTCTCGACGCCATCTATTTGAGGGATTTAGCCGTTACAAGCCTCTCTCATACTAATAAAGTTGGTTGTTTACAGGTGAAAATATAATAAAACAGTAATTATTGAATGGAACACTAGTATATATTGATTAACTTGGCGGGTTTGCGATAAGCCGACGTAGCTCAACAGTAGAGCATCTAACCGGACATTAGAAGGGTGCGGGTTCGAGTCCTGCCGGCGACATTTATCTTTGCTCGGAAGGTTTTTTCAATTTGGATGAGTGTTTTAGATTAATAATTATTGTTTATAAAAATAATAATTGTTACAAAAAAGTAGTTTATCGGGATTTTATGCACCGTATTTTTTTAATGTAAAATGTAATTAAAAAAAAACAACAATATTAATGAAAAATATATATATTATATTATATTATACATAAAGCATTTTCCACCCAACAGCATGTTTTTACTTCATACATGAAATATGGATTAATTTCTACACGATGGTAATATTTATTTTACGGATCCTCTAATTGGCACAAAATTTTCAGATCAGTAAACCTATAATAGTTCATTTATTTATTGTCTAAAACAACCCGTTATTGTGGATTTTTTTATGCCAGAAAATATAACTTGTATGGGGAGGAGGTAAAAGCCACCTGTTACCAGTAATTTCTATGCACATATTACAATTTTCCCTTGAACACATGTTTTTGTTTGTTGTAAATAATCGCTATTGTTTTTTAAAATTTATGTTTTATTTATTAGAAACAGGAACAAAAATTTACATAAAAGCATCATACGTAATAAATCCTATATATATATATATATACAATCGGGGTGTAAATATCTCTAAAAAAATGCGTTTAGAACATGTGTGGTGTAGATAATAAAGTTCATGAATTATTTAGTTACAAATAACAATGTTTATTTACCTATCTCATTGAAATTCAGTGCGTGCAAAAACACGATAGTGCAATAACGATATTGTTTGTTTGCACGATGGCCAAAGAAACGAAGATGTTAAAATGTTGAAGGCTAAAAACGTCACAAAAAAAAGTTCAAAGGTTTTACTCGCTTTAAATTTAATTTTGTATTTTTATTTTATTTATGAAGACATGAAAAAATCATCAACTATGGCTTTTGTATTGAGATTTTAGGGTTTTTAGATTGAGTATTCAGATGTTTAATTGAAAAAGCGATTATATGAAATTTCCCCGATAGAAAAAAATCGACAAGTGTGCTTTGAAAAATATATATAACGCGTTCTTTAACGTTGTTTAACATGTATATGTATATATAGGTATGAAAAATAGTCGCAGCTTCAGAATTTTGCTCTATTCTAAATATATCATATTTTACTAAATATATTTTTTATACTATCCCGTACGGCCTTAGCGATATTTATATTATCGCGCTTCCTCTCTCTTCCGTATTAACATATCCCAATTTAAAGTTTCAAGTTTGTTAAGGTCTTTCATTAATGAATTTGACACAGGCATCCGAAGACAAAACCACCAGGAAGTCACACAGACAGCGTTTCACTTTCTTTGGCAAAGAAAATAATTGTTGTAATAAAATAGCTTTGTGTCTACGGCTGGTTTGAAAGGTTTGGCAAATGAACAAAATTTAAAAAAATACTTATTTTCATGTTTACAGAAAACTACTGCCAACATCATGCTTTTGTAGGTATAACTGAAGAAGTGTGCTTTTTACGTATGCAATGTACAGTTTTTGTGGCCGAACGGGGTTTAGTTCTTAAGTCATTAATAGGGAACTGAAAATTTCCTTTTTGCGATAACGCAAGCTTTTATAATAAAATCGCGAATTTCGCCATTTTCACGTGAATAACCCGAAAATTACCTGTTTCGGGAAAATAACGGCAAATTTTCGTATTTTTCACGTGATATTCTGCTATTTTAAAATAAGAAAGTAATTTTAAATATTTATGTTTTTGACAAGCTTAAATAGCCATAAAATGGAACACGGCTGAATTATTTTCTTCATTCTTTTTTCAATTTTCAATTTTTTTTTAAATATATTTAAAAATAAAACAAAGAATTAAAAATATACATATATGTATAATTATAATGTACATTGGAAATTACGATGCGCATTGGAAATTACAAATATAAATTTTAAATTACAACGTATATTGGAAATTACAAATGTACATTGGAAAATACAAAAATACATTTTAAATTACAATGGACATTGGAAATTACAAATGTACATATTAAATTACAATAGACATTGGAAATTACAAATATACATTTTAAATTACAATGTCCATTGGAAATTACAAATATACTTTTTAAATTACAATGGACATTGGAAATTACAAATGTACATTTTAAATTACAATGGACATTGGAAATTACAAATGTACATATTAAATTACAATGGACATTGGAAATTACAAATGTACATATTAAATTACAATGTCCATTGGAAATTACAATTGTACATTTTAAATTACAGTGGAGATTGTAAATTACAAATGTACATTAGAAACTGCAAATGTGCATTGGAAATTTAAAACATTTGAAAAACTAAAATTTTAATTCACTTAAATTGTGCTATTTCATTTAATTTTATTTATTTCGTGTAAATAATAAATAATTAGTGAATTTTTTTATAATAATAACTTTATTACAATTATTCTTAAACATAATTGTAAAACCATTTCACAATAATACATATATCATAAATACGTGAACACCCCAGTACAGGTTCTCCTAGTGAGGGATTCACGATACGCTTTGTATATTAATAATTTACAGTACGTACACATCATTCTACATATTAATTGCTTATATTATAAAAATTACCTGCAAATAAATATAAATAAAACAAGTATAGTTCTACAGTGGTAGATACTCTCAGTATCGCCCTTGTGAAAGAACACAATTTTGAAACGTTGCTTAAAATGGCCTCACCCGTTTTTGGTGACCGGATCTGAATAGTCGGTACTTCCCCACCTTCCTCTACTCTCTCCTTCCCCTCCGCATTCCCTTCAGCCTCACAACATACCCCAGTTGAGGATTCCATAGTCCCACAGGCTCAAGTTAGCAGGGAGCAGTTGAAATACATTATATATATATATATATATATATATAGTTATATATATACATATAGTTGGTATTAACATAACATATAAAAATAAAACATATCAATTAAAGAATTTCACCTAGGATTATTTGATTACATCAAATGACCAATAAATCTTAATATTGCGTACGTATTAGCGCACAGATTTGTACACCTGTGTGATCAGTATGTTAGTGCAATAATGTCAACATAATGTTCATTCACAGATTATCAGACGGATTCCTTAGAAACCATTATTACGTTATTATGTTGAACGATATCAAAAAAATCAACCACGAATCTGTTTCATGACATTTGCACGAGTTTTTCTCGTAAGAAATAGCAATGGCGGCTCGTGACTTTTGAGCGAGCTAGAGTTCTAAGATTGATAAATACGACGTTATTGATGCTGTTGAAGCCCCACCTACATTCTGATTCTCAATACAAAAATTAAAATTCTGAAAAAAAAATGTTATTTTCGGCTTCAACGACAATCAATAAAGTCGTATTTTTCAATCTTAGCACTCAGCTCACTCGAAAGTTACGAGGCGCCACTGAGAAATAGTGTACAATCATGTCAAGAGTCAGAATTCCAGAACTGCACCTACATATTATTATGTATGTACGATACTGCGCGGCCTGTTTGAAACAAAACTAAATTTTTAAAAAGACGATATTAATTTTAAGACTCTAATGAGCGTGTGCCAACAGAGTTGTTTAGCGGTCCATTGGGTGGTTAGTTAGTTACAATTAGTATTACTTTAATAAATGTATCATCTATTACATCCTACCACTCCCCACCCCCTTCAGTTTTACAAGATACCTCAATAAATTGGGGATGCCATAGTCTCACTGACTCCAGACAGTTGGAACTCTTGTGGAGTACTCGTATTTCCTTAAAATATTAAAATATATATATATTGAAAAAACATATACTAAATATTTTTTTTTAATATATCTATTTTATTTTTTAATGTATCTCCTGTATCTGCAGGAGTTAAAATTATTTACTTCTTAGGCAAAAAATTAGATAATTTAGAAGCACTGGAAATTATAAAATCCCTAAATAATGATTCTAGTATTAATTAATAATAACCAAGTAGATTTATGGTATAATCCTCTTTTAGAAATGGATCGAGTGAATCGCTTTGTTCTTCCAAAAAAATCCTGTAATATTAATGTTCGCGTCGTTAAAGTTCGGTAGGTATTTGGGATATTTGGATGGATCTGTTGGTGCGTAGCTCTGAACCTTTGCACCCCACTATTACAAAATTTGTTTAACACAATTTGTCGTCATGGTATTTAATCGCAATACGCGACGGCAGGAAGTATCAGGAAACGGCTGTGTTTTTTTTTCTCCTATTTTGCATACTGTCATCTTTAAGGATGCTGTGTGGGGGTTAATTTAAAGGCCGCGGCGAAAAGAAGAGCCGATAATTTAACCCATATAATATTAATTTAACACATAAATAGCCCACGAATATTATGTGCAGTTTAGGGATCCTAAAAAACAGCAGAAGAAATTGGGTGAATCAATCCCAGTTATTCTACATTATCACTTGGACCCTTTATTACTTTCAAGTGATGTACGTGAATGCAGGAAACTCTACTAACGAAGGACTGAACGCGGTTGGCGCTAATAAAAATTTGCTCAAAGAAGTGAAGCCAGCAGTCGACAATGGAGTGCTGATACCAACCCTGATGTATGGCAGTGAGGCATGGAACTGGCAGAGGAAGGATGAAAGTAGACTGGATGCCGTAGAAATTAGATCTCTGAGGCGAATGTGTAGTAAAACCATGTATGATCGTGTGAAAAATATTGAGAACGGTAAAAATGCAAGGCTGATGTAAGCGTAATGAGTAAGATTACAAAAGGGACGCTTAGATGGTTTAGGGATGTAGAGCAAATGAACGAAGAAAGGAGTGTAAGAAGAATATATGACGCGAATGTGAATGGAAGAAGAAGCCGGGGATGCCCGAGGAAGACATGGCACGATCAAGTGAATCAAATACTTGAGTCGGGCCATATCAGAAGTCGGAATAATAGAAGAGAATGTATAAGACGATGTATGAATGTGAATGAAGTAAGAAGTGTATGCCAAGATCGAGTTGTTTGGCGGTCCGTCCTTTCTGCATACCTAAGGACAATATAGATTATAATAGACTTATAGACAATACAGGGTCTGTCGCAAAAGTATCACCTCGGGCGTCAATACACTTTCGGTAGCGTTTCTTCCACTCTTGGAAGGCACCTTGGAAGGCAGTAGACGGAACACCGTTAATGTACTGCGTCGAAGCGGTTTTTACCCCATCCAACTTCTCCAAATGGCGTCCCTTTAGGCTTCGCTTGATGCGGGGGAACAAAAAGAAGTCGGGACTGTACGGCGGTTGCGGCAGTGTCGCAACGTCTTGCTTAGCGAGGAACTCCTGGACGACGAGAGCTGAGTGTGTACCATTTTGGCACAAATCTTCCACATTTGCAAATCACCCGTCACAATGCGGTGAACTGTATGTTTTGTCATGTTACACTTCTGCGCTATTAAGCGAATAGTCAGACGACGATCAGACTGTAACACTTCCCTCACTCTCGTAACGTTGTCATCAGTTTTGGAAGTTGACGGTCGTCCAACGCGCACATCGTCTTCAATTGATTTCCGGCCGTTTTGGAATTGTTTGTGTCACTCGTAAACTCTTGCTTGTGACATGGCTTCATCTCCAAAGGCTTCCCGAATCATGGCCACGGTCTCGATACCGGTTTTTTTTTCAGCCGAACGCAGAATTTGATGGATGCTCGCTGCTCCAGCAAACGTTGCATCTTGATTTCCGACGCGACGACAAAACACACTTTGCGCGGATCACTCTGCTAGTTCTACCGTTGCACGGAGAGGATTCAGCAGCGGCGTGTTTGGGAGCTGCGACTCTCCCCTACCATCCCCACCACTCGGCGCATCTCGCTACCCCTTCTAGCGAAGTCAGGAACTTTTTTCTCGATACTCTTGCGACAGACCCTGTATTATACATT
>JAHDVE020008403.1:0-12990 GCA_022606495.2 Halesus radiatus | reverse complement strand
CCCTACCCCTACCCCTACCCCTATCCCTATTCCTACCTATTTTCACTACCCCTAACACTACCCTTACCCATACTCCTACCTCTTCCCCCAATTTTTCTCTTATTTTGAACGTCAAGTATGCAAAATTTCATCAAAATGTACCGAAATTCTGTTTTAGTGGTCGGGAGAGAGGGGTGGAGGTGGTCGAAGACAATGAATTTCCTCTTGTTCTGAAGGTCAAGTGTGTAAAATATCATCAAGCACGGAATAAAACTATAGATTCAAATGCAAGACAAACAAAAAAACACCGCCCAGGACACTCTTCTTTATATATATATATATATAGATTGTGACGTTATAATAATAAATGAAAAATAAAAAATAAAACTTTCCAAGAAACCTTAAAGTAATTTACCACGAAAAAGTCTTTAAAATCGGAAGTATCATCCAAAATTCTTTGGAAAGTTGCTGTCCGAAAATCAGCAATGTTTGTTTTGATGTTGCCCAATTTGTTCTGAGGCATGTCTAAAAATGCTTCCCACCCCATTTATTTTTGCGAAATTCCTGAATTAATTACCCGAAATAATTTTCTTTTCGAAAGCGCCAAAGTAAAAAAAAATATCAATTGATTTTTTAGTTTGAACTCATCCATTACTGGATGTTTTGAATAATTTATTAAAATTGACCAAACTATTCGCTAGAGCTAGAAGCACATTCGGTACTAATCCCTTTCAATGTGAAATGATTTCTTGCCAACCGATAATAGTTTGGGAATATTAACAAATTTTGTCGCATAGGACGCATTTTGCACTAACGTATATTTTCCACTGATTAGTCATTGGAAATTTTGTGAAAGGAATATTTGAATATCGTGATAAATTATTATGTGTTGTAACTACACATTGCGTGATTAAATTGCCTTGAATAATTTCGTAAGGGGTGATTTTGGAAATGTCTAGTGTTTGGTGCAGTAGAGGTAGTTTCGGTGGTCAATATTTCAGTTCAGTTTCATATGAATTTAAATAAGTTTTGATGCCTTTTCGCGAATCTTGATTTTTTTAACAAAAATGAAAACAGAATCCCAACTGCTCGAAGCAAGTGGGTCAATAGCAGCCCCAACTTGGGAAATGTTGCGAGGCTGTATGTGTATATTTATTAGACTATGTGTAAATCTTGTGTTTGTGTCTTAAAATATTGTGTTTATGTAGATACGTATATCTGAAATATGTAAACGTTTTTTATTTACCAAAGCAAGTTTTTTCATACACAATTGCCGCGCTCCGACTATATTGTCAATGTATAGTATTATTTGCGAAAAGTCTGACTATTGCCTGACTTGGGCGGGGACGGGGGTAGCACGCGACGGATCGATACCCCACCCCCTCCCCTTTCCACCCGTACTCTAGCTTTCCCCCTTTTCCCGCCCAGCGTTTTCCGCCATACCCCGTCCGACTTGTTCCAACTTACCCCGATGTGCTACCAAATCCCCCTTCCCGCCAAACGGGTGCCAACTTACCCCCCTACCCGCTTCATTGCGCCCCCCTCATTTCACAGCCCGAGGCCGGTTCGCCATTGTAGACTTTGTCGCCACACCGTAGTCAAAATTAACGAGCGTCGTTATATTGTAGTATGTAATTCGTCTGTAGTGTATAAGTCACTTTATGGAGAGGTTGGGAGTCAACCACCTTACACCAATTAGCGCTGTTTTTGAATGCGCACTAGAGTGTGCCAAATATTTGATTGGATCGCGACAGTGGATTGAAAGTTATTAATAATTGAAAAATTGTCCTTTCTCTACAAAATTGATGCATGATCCAATGAAAATGCTCATGGAGATTTACAGTACAGTTTCTCTGTACCTATTTAAACGAAGGTGATATATTTTATTTTTTTTACATGAATACCGCACAAGAGTCTCAACTGCTCCCAACCGTCTGGAATCAGTGAGACTATGACATTCCCAATTGGGGAATGTTGCGAGACTGAAGGTATTGGGGAGGGGAAGGAGAAGGGAGAGGATGGTGGGGAAATACCTGGCTATTCAGGTCTGGTCACCAAACACGGCTAAAAGCCATTTCAAGCAACGTTTCAATTCTGAATGGTGGTCTTTCACCAGGGCGATACTGAGAGTATTTTCCACTTTGGAACGTGCGCAAATATACTATTATTATTTTTAAATTAATTAATTGTGAAACAAAACAAATTAATTAAATAAAATTTACTTGCGCACGCCGGTATTTGAACCCGCGACCTTCGGATTCGTTGTCGAGAGCCTTAACCCCTCGACCATGGAGGCCGTCAAGATGTCCATTTAGTTGAATTTATCTATATAATAATATTTTTGTCGACCTATTTCATTTCCAGGTGAAAGCTTTATTTTATTGTTTACTCAATTTTTACATTTCCGACACCGTTTAACACAAGGGCGGCTCTCGAAAAAGCCTTTACGTAAATATGAAATTTAGGCGCTTTCATGCCTTAGTTTTGCCCTAAGGTTCTCTGAGGAAATAGGGTCATTGAATTCATAGGTGCTGGTACAGTCAAGCACGCATTTAAACAGTCTTTTTTTTTAAATTCATTCGTATTTTGCTATGTATTACACTTAAGCGATCTGTCAAATCATGTGTAATGTTTTCGCCTTCCATTCGATGCCAGATAATTTCGCTGTTTTTGAACGTATTTAAAATTAAATACTGTCTTGGGAGCAGATGAATGACTATTCGATTTAAATATTAAAAACGGAGATAGGCAGTTGAATATATTTCAATTTTAAATTTAAACATAAATTAAACATTTTAAATCACTCACCGGTCAAACATTATACGAAATTAAAAAAAACGGCATTTAATTTCACAAAAATATGGTAAATGTTTTGTTCACTTCACTTTTTTTTGGATTCAAATATCTTCTCGGCGCTTGTGGCAAGCTAACATTCCCTGTCGATTACTTTTTGGAATTAATAATAATTTTTTTGTGAGTGTTTATGGTAAACTTTTTTTTTGGAAATAGATAGCGTGGTGTTTTCTCTTTCTAACACTGTTTAAATCATATATCTCACCCTAATACAACATGAGATAACATGATTTGTATTAGTCCGTGTTAGGCTGGAAGAAATACATCCCAATTAGACTCGCTGTTTGAAGTCTGGGAGAAAAACCTCTCTTTAAGACTCAAGGGGTTTTAACTTGTCTCTGGCAATGATACACCAGCCTTTGTGCTTTCTCCTCTATAGCACATGTCCCTTCAAGACCTAGATTCGTTCTTCTTCGCCTCCTATCAAGATGTTCCGCAAATATAACTTATGACTTGAGGGAAACCTCTGAGCTTGTACAAGCTGAGAATAAATTATAAAAATCATTAATCATCTCTACTCAAAATTCTTCCCATAAATCTCGCATTTTCTTAAATATATAATAATTTTACATTCGTGGGTGGTTTTTGCGTGGGTGCAAACGTTTTGTTTGCCTTCTGATAAATTAACAGAACCTAACGTAAATCACGGAGGCTTTCATTACTTTTATTTGGGGAAGGTTTTGTCTCATGTAACATGTACTTCTATGTTATTTTTATTCGTTTCTATAATTTAAAGATAATATTATACTGTAGATTCGCCTTTGTACGATATTTGTTTAATCTTTTCAATGTTTTATTCGGATCTTCAACAGTATTGATTGACACGGACTTATTGTATAATCTATCACGTAGTATTCGCTTCACGCCACGTCTCATTTTATAGTACATGTTCTATGCTTTCAGATTTCCAGGACTCCGCTGTAGAATTCCCCCGCGAGAAATGCAAGAGTTATAAAATCTTTGTCACGTTCCTGAATTCGTAATATACCGAATCCCTCTTTCGTTCTGTGCTCCTGAATGCTGCAAAATATATTTCCATGGCTTTGCTTTCATGATGTTTTATTCGATCCTGATGTTTTACAAGCTTTTCCTCTTAATTAAATTTCGTCCCTTGAAAGTTGTGCTTGCTTATTTTACATTATCATATCCCCTGTTAATTCGTTAATTGGGTATTCAAAACCAGAATCCTTGTTCACCCTGATATTTATTTAACTTCCATCCAAGTTGTGTTTTATCCGGACTTATTCCGAATGTTGCATAATTCTTATACATTTATTTAGCCCCATTTGCGTGAAATGTCAACTCAAGGGCGCTTTACAAAACTAGAAAATACCTTACAATATTCTTAGCAGTACTTCGCTTTTCTGCCATGGTAGTAATAACATTTTTTTACAAATCTCGCGGGCTATGAAAGGTCCGTCCTTGCGACAAAATTAAAGAAACAGAAATAAGAAGAAATTTTACATTTAAAAGAAAAAAAATAGGTAGGTACTACGAGCTAGCTCAGAACGAAGGTTCTGAAATTTATTATCTATTCGTGGATTTGACTTTTTGAAGGGAGGCTTTTAAGTTTCACGAGTTTTGAAATGTTTGCACTTGATATCATATCTTCCCATTCATTATTACGCCAATCCCCTGAAACTGCGTTCCTTGATATCTTACAAACTAAAAACCCACGCCATTTTTCATCTCCACATTCCTCCCTTGACATTTTTAAGACAAAATAAAAAAAATCTTACAATTTTTTTCTTTTGAATTTTGAATGAAGTGTTAAATATACTTATATCCCATATTGATTTTGTCTGTCTGGTTTCTACAGAAAATATTCCAAAAGACCCTTACTTGAGCCACATTCGACTTGACGTTATCCAACTTTAAGTTTTTATTGAATAACTTTATATAACCCCAAGAGATATGATTGTTCCAATTCTCCCTCTTGAAATGGGCATAAAAGCTCTAATTTCAATTACGATTCGACCTCGTTTCGCATAATGGCGTTGTTAGTAACACTGCCGCCAAAATCTGGATTAAATTGAATTATTTTGAAATTACTAGTTTTATTATACAAGAGTAGTTGCTGTCTCTGCACAGGGTATTTTGAAGCCGGACCCATATACTCACATTAAAAAATAGTCTTGAATCACGGGTGAAGCCGGGCCGTAACTACAAATACAATATTAATTTTGTAAATGGAAAAACAAAAATTGACCTATATATGTTTTTAGCTATCGTGTCAATGGCCTCTTTCCTGGTATCATACAAGAGAATTTTAAAGGTGGGTAAAGCTAATACTCCTTCTGCCAAGACCTTAATCGACGTCTCCTCCGTTTCATTAAATAGTCCCCATTCCCTGATCTGGGAATTTCAATAGTGAATAGAATGAAATCCATGTTCTTGCCATGAGATTTCATCTCGGCTTATGGAAGTCTTTTATATGAATTCTGGCGAATATTACAAAACGAATCTATCAAAGGTACTGCGAATTATTTAAATCTTTCTTTTTCCCTTTTATTCTATTGACTCCCATTATGACTTACATTATTCTGCATCTCCAAATGGTTCATAGAATCTGAGGGAAATTATTTTATATTACCGTTTTTGTATCATAATATTTTTTATATCTTGGTAGAAAGGAAACACTTTGTGGTTTATATTCTATTAAAATGCATAGTTCTTCTTCTTCGTATGGTCGAGGAAAGTTGGTGGAGGTCATAGTGGGATGCTGAGGTTATTCAGCCAGTCGACGGCATCGAGAGTCACTTGGTTCAACACAGATGTACCATAGGGGAACTGATGAAGTGGACGATGTTTTCTGTTTGAATATGTCCACATTCACAAAGTTTAGAATCCTTTAGGCCCCGTTTATGCATCATGTACGCACAACGGCTGTGACTGCACCGGATGCACAGGTTTAAGGAGGTCCACGTTTTATGAGGGAGAGAGAATCCTGGCAATTTAATAGTAGGGTGCTTGTTTCTCACGTACAAGGTCTGCCACTGAGTTCGCCACGACTATTCATGGGAGTATCGTGATAGAAGCAGTCTTTCGCCTTCAGTCCAAAAAGGTTTCCTGGACCTCAAATGGACGACTATTCACGGCCTTTTTGTATTCCCTGACGGTTACTGTCTCTTGTCTTACAGTCGGTGGTAGGATGTTCGAGAGGACAGGGAGCCATTATAGTGGGGTGGAAGGAAGTGTTCCGCTCACCGTGCGTAAGGTCTGTGCTTATATATACATAAAGAGGGAGACAAAATATAAAAATAGAATAAAGAACGGTGAAATAGTAATAAATAACATTTAAATTATAACAAAGGAACAAAGAGAAAGAGGCAGATAATATGTTCAAGAATTCCGTTGTTTCAAAGAAAGATATTAGCTTATTTCGTATAATGTATTTTAATTTACAATTAAAAATATAAAATAAAACCGGCTCAACGAATTTCCAAGTGGTAGGCATATAAAATATCAGTATTTTTTCTAGATTATTTATTTGATCCTGGGTGAGTTTTATTTCGTGAGTTGTTCTGTTCAAATAAACCCAATTACATTTTCTCCACGTCTAGTACTACATGCCACGATTGCCAATTCAACGAAAATACACGAGTAAATAAAATTTATTTGAGTAGCTTGTTAAAAGTTTATAACGTTGCCTGGTGAACCCCCGGAGAACCTCAAAAACTTTAATGTTTAATGTTTTTCTAGAGAATAACAAATTTCGTAACAGCTGTATCTTATCTGATTTAAGTTTATAATTTTGTTTTACTTTTTAAGTATTGAGTCGTGTTACTCTTCTTCATCCTTCAAATTTAGCTCGGTGATGGACACTGTAAGACTGTCCGAGGAGAGCGCAACACGCTTCAATACTCCAAAAGTCACACAGTATAATCTACCAAGATCTACAGATGCACCAGCCCTGTGAAGAGAATACTATTCAATGCATCTGTACCAACCTTTGTACGGCAGACCTGTAGATCCACTATATCCAAACACAGTGGAATGCCATAAGAGTCCAATACAACAACTGAGAAATGTTTCGGTTACCGAGGTATTCAAGTGCCAGCGAAATGTTCACATCAGGCAGAGTAAAATGCTTTTATGCTGTAATGAGGCATAAAGCGGCTAACTCCCAATGCAAGCTACTAAATTCTCGAAATGTTAAAATAAATGCCGCAATCGGCGTCATTATAAAAAAATGATGCTCCAAAAACCTCCATAAAAGGAACTTACGATATGAAGATAATTGTTATTATTATAATTTTTTTTAAATTATGTGTTTGTCCTCTTGTAAAACCTCTTTTTTTCATGTTCTGTGTCCATAATGTAAATTTATTTCCTTTTTTTAATGTTTTATATTTTGTGGTGTACTCATAGTGCCTATATGGACTACATTGCATGTAACCCGGAATATATTATTCTTATTATTGTAATCCATCTTCTCAATTTGTTTTGGCCTATTTTCTACATGCATTTTTATAGAATATCTAGTCCTTAACTTAGGAATTTAAGTAAAAATTTAATCTAACTAAACCCTATAAATTTACTATGATAAATACTTTAAATTTTAACTCGGGTGCCTTAATTAAAGCTAATTTTGTTAAATACCTCTACTATGCTTAATACTTTAAATGTTAACTCGGGTGCCTCAATTAAAGCTAATTTTGTTAAATACCTCTACTATGCTTAATACTTTAAATGTTAACTCGTGTGCCTTAATTAAAGCTAATTTTGTTAAATACCTCTACTATGCTTAATACTTTAAATGTTAACTCGGGTGCCTTAATTAAAGCTAATTTTGTTAAATACCTCTATTATGCTTAATACTTTAAATGTTAACTCGGGTGCCTTAAGAGGAACGGCTGCGCACCCTGTTTCATACAAAACTTAATTTTGGATTTGAGGCCAAAATACCCACCCAAACAGAATGATATTTAAAGAAAATTAAAGTATAGTAAATATCTAGTACGGATTAGAAGTATTTTATTTATGTTTGTTTTAAATTATGAAATATGGTCAAGACATTAATTTTTCATGGTTTTAAAGGTAACTTTGAAAATTATTTGTGAGTTTATGGATTTTTTTTAAATTGTCATATTTACATAATAAATATGATTACATAACAAAAAAAAACATCTTAAAAAAAAAGACGTTTTATCTGGTCGATATTTTAAATTATGTATGGCAAATCTGTGTTCCAACGTAAAATGATCGTTTTTAATTTAATTTTGAATCCATCATAATATAACTTTATTGTATTATATTTTCACAGTAGACGGGGTAAATCTTTTTTCTTTAAATCACCCAAGCATTTTCACAGTAGACGGGGTAAATCTTTTTTCTTTAAATCACCCAAGCTCCCAAATAATTGTTAAAGTTGCCTTTGAAATCGTTAAAATTCAATTTCATTAATTCTGTGTAAAGCACTTATTGTAAGACAAATTGCACGCGTGTTGCAGAAACACAAATCATTTCAGAATGTTCATAAATTTTAGTTGTTTTTGTCAACAATGCAAGTATGTTCGTCATAGCACAAGAACTCGAAAGATGAAGAAATTACGCTGCAGTGTTTTCGTATTTTCTTTTCGTATTTTTTCTTCTCCAACACTGGACGACTGGAAAATATAATTATGCGATAGAAACGTCGCTCATCATAATGACGTCAACGCAATTAAAAACTATTCACATTTTCCTACAGTGCACCCGTAATTTAATTTCTCTTTAAAAAATAAATATATTTTTAATATGGTAGGTACTTATAATATTTTAATTTAAAAAATAAAACAATAACTTTGTTTACATCACTTTTATTTATACTTAAGCCGACCGGGTTTCGCCACTACCGTACCTTCTTATCATACTACTTATTATTCTACTTATAATATTGTCTACTTCTTTCCAGTGCATTAAATTCTCATTTACTTCCCATCTAATCTCTTCGCATTGACACGTTCTCCACAATTGTCTGATTTAAAAAAAAAATTGTTTCCATGTCCTAAATATGCATTTGTAAATGTCCGTTTTTTTCTAATATTAAGTATGTACTTTTAATTTCTTATATGTATTAAATTATGTATATTTGTAATGTATGAAAAATTTTATAAAAAAGTATTATGAGAGCGCTATTCAGAATCAAAAATTATCCGAAATTACTAATATAGGCCATTAAAGAAATAAATTTTTCACGATTTTAGGGACAACTTTGGCAATTATTTGGGGGGTTAGTTTTGTATGAAACAGGCCGCACAGCCGCTCTCCTTAAGCTATGTTCGATGTTTGTTTTGGTAACATGCTTTTAAGGGTCTGCGCAATCTTAAAAAATACACATTTTATTAAAAATGGACCAAAATTATCTACGAATATTAGTAATTCAGATATTTGTAGCAATATCTTCAACCTTTTCGAATTCTTGTCTACGGATAATAAGAATATGATCCTGTCGAGAGAAACTGGGGTTTCGTGCGGAACTTCGTCTTTAAAATACCCTTAAAAGAAAACGAAAATACATGTAACTTTTTTAGACGTAGACGTTCGATAAGACGCCTTAAGCCTTTTGTCTTATTCCAGGATTTTATCTTTTCATCCAGCAAAAGGAATTGGGAATAAATTATCCCAAATGAAACAACTCCCACTGTATTTTTCACGCTTTGTATAATATACATATTATTATATGTGTATATGTAGCCGAGAAGATAATAAATCCATATATTGCCGATTTTGATTCAAACGTTGTTACGTATATATGAAATCTACCTTTTTATTCTTCTTACCAATTTCGATATCCCAATTATATTAATAACGTTAATATAAAAAAAACCTATACTCAATATACAATGCCTTTCAATCCACTCTGCAATATGCTATCATTAGTTGGGGATCCGTATATAAATCTAACCTTCTTTCGATAGCGACTTTTTAAATAATAATAATTAATATTATTTTTTTTTAAACCTTCAGACTACCCGACGGATCGCCTATTTGAAGAATTTCAAGTACCTACATTTAAAAATCTGTACATTAAAAAATTTGTAATTCTAATCATAAACGAAAAATACAAATACCATTTTTTACTGAAAACCGTTCTAGTCTTAAATGTGTTTTTCCATGCCCAAAATTAAATAATTCATTTGCACAGATACCAAGGACGATCATCTTCAATCGACTACCGGAAGAGATGATAATGATAATATGATTGAGAACAATTATGATAAAATCCAAATATTTAACTCTGTCAAGAAATATTTTTAAGGCATTCTTAACTTTAAAAAAAAAATGTTTTCAATTGAATTAACCTTTCAAATATTTTGAAAATTACTTGTATTCCATAACATTTTCCCTTTCTTCTAAATACTTGTATTTGTAATCAAATGAAACAATCAAACTTTGCTTTAACCACATTTATTTTTCACGCCTACCGGTTTCGGAATAACCGTACTAAACAATATTACAAAATTATGGCAGAAGATGCATAATAAGTGCCACAATGGGAGTGGGGACGTTACTAGGGATTTGTAAAGAGTGGGGATTGAGGGAGGGGTGAAAGTAAACATTTAAAATGGGGCTGTAAGATACGTTTTTTTTTTATTGTTAATAATAGACTCATTATTAAAAAGGGATTTCTTACTTTCTAAGGCTTCTAAATTATCAAATCGTTTACCTTTACTATTAACGTGAAGAATATTGATCCCCGTATTTTTTATCAAAACTATGATTGTTTGAAATAATATGATTAGCGAATTCGGAAAAATTATTATTTTTAAGACATCTTTTTGACATTTTCTTTGATTCTAATGTCGAAATTACGGCTTGTTTTTCCAATATAAAATGGATAACCACATAGCTTCATATAATAGTATACTTATATTCGTATTTATTTTTAAATACATGATCTTAGTTATGGTATGTAATATAAATGTCTTTTTATACCACATTTACCATATACATGTTTTTTTTTCTTAATCAAACTGTAATGTACCTACTACAACACACACATATATATATAAATATACTTGCACCATATATCTATTGTGTTACTTACCATTAATAATTAATGTACACTCAACTTTCATCTGCAAGCAAATGCTTCTAATGGAAAAGTGAAATAAAAAAATCTGTAATATAAAACCATATAACAAAAAGTTTAATTATTAAGTATATCCAAAAGAATAAAAATTTAAAAAATGTATGCATTTTTATTATTGGTGTTTGTAGATCTCCATAAAATTTTTAGTAGAAAACAAAAAGCGAAAGATCCGCAATATTATTTTTGCGTAGTTGTTTTTTTCGCCGCGCACAGAGGGTGGATCGGTGATTCGAATGAAACTAGAGAGAGGACGATGATAGATTACATGCTGACAAGCGATAACCAGATGAGACAGACGAGAAATTACTGAAAGAAAGCCACAAAAACTCTTTCAGGCAGCTGAAATTATTCACGTGGAACGGCCTTTCACCGAATTGTATTCGTTACGTTAAATTTTATAGTTGTTGTTTTATTATGTATACGAAAACTAAAAGGTTTTTTTTATCAGCCATTTCCACAACGGGTCGGCGCTGTATAATTAAGCTTTTTACATTTGTAAAATTATTTCCAGATTTTAAACAGTTCTGTTTTTTTTCCAGAATTCCTCGCTAGAAGAATTCAAGGCATCTCCTAAAAAGGTAAGCTTCCTCGAATTATTTCAACAAATACCTTTATGGATTCTGATTTCGAAAGATACTAATAATTTTTTTTATTATTATTATTAAGAAATAATAAATTAATTAAAATTACTTTGTAATCACCACTTTATTAATATATACATATCATATGAACTTCTTTTGCATATTTTACTCTGTAATCTTTTTCTGTGTTTTTCTTTTCATTTTTTCTTCCTCTTATTTTACGTACATATATCTATATAAACATAGTTATTTTTTATGTTTGTATTATTATCACTTATGGAAAGCATTGCATTGCGCTACCCCTTCATACCCACATATCTCGAAAGCGAATCTTTCCCCGTCGGAAATATACAGTATTCAGTATTCTGTATGAGGAAAGCTTCGCTTTTGAACCATGCTGATATGTTTATATTAATAAAGTGGTCATTATATAGTAATTTTTAATTCATTTATTAATAATGACGCCTCAACGTGAATACCAATTTTTTGAGGAAATTATATGTTAAAAAAAATACTTACTAACTAACTAACTAAACACTGTTTAATATATAAATATCAACATGTTTCGGAAGCAAAGCTTTTCTCGTCATCATACACGTATATAGCGCCCTTTAGGTGGTTTTTCACTAAAACGGCGCCATGGAAATCATCCAATTATTACTAATATTATTATTATTATACACTTTTATCGAAGAAAATATTATTATTTTTGTTGAATTACCATATTAAATTTATCATAATATTTCGAAGGTATAGGCGACGGCTGATATTTTATCAACTTTCATTTTAATGCTCAATATCAGGTTTATCCAACATAAATCATTATTGCAAGCCTTTCAGATGAGAATAGATTTTATTAATCATCAATTTTTTTTCAACGTACCTATTTATAATCTTTGTAGCAGCCACGTAGTATGAAATTTTTTGTTATCCTGCATCTATATCCCCAAATAAAAGATCATATATCTTTTGAAGCAATTTTTTAAAAATATTTTATATATCCGTTATCCGGCTGGTGAATGATGTCCTTTATGATTGAAATCTGCCCACGCTGATAAGGCTCGTCTGTAGGCGGCACAGCTTCCTGTTTAATAACACGGCACTGAGGAGAAATTTTAACCAATTTCACTTTAATTTTCAAAGACTTTCACCGATAGATATAAATAAATATTACCTTTTTTACAGATGGCGGAAATTTTCATTGAACAGGGTACATTAGTTGGATATTGAGATGTTATGAATTTTTTATGCTGATCGCTTCGATTTATCGACTTCTTCAAATATAAGAGCAGTAAGGACTTTCTTTGAGTTTCTTGGAACTTTGAAGAATCGATTCTAGGAATCACACTGAAAAATAAGACGCTCTTCAAGAACCAACTTGTACTTTACTTATTTACTTTAATACTTTTTCCGTTTAAGGATTAAGTATCTATGCACTTGGGAGTATAGCCTTCTATTTTATCTTCACTCGAAAAAGTAGAGTTTTTACTTCAACCGTTT
>JAHDVE020008402.1:0-19993 GCA_022606495.2 Halesus radiatus | reverse complement strand
TTTGTGTACTACGATAAACCTCAAACAGTAAAAAAAAACACAACATAAAATTACATGATAGTGAAAATAAATAAAATAATACTAATAATAAAATGATAATAAAAACATTTTGTTTTTTTACTGTTTGAGGTTTATCGTAGTACACAAAACCAAATAAACAAATAACACCTTATTCTACAACACAAAAATATCTCAAGACAGAGATTGTTCAGAAGGCCATTATTGCGGCAAATATCTTCCTTTTGGATTTCCGACTGTGTCTGAAATCCTTAAATGACAACGATTGATGGATGGTACTTTTGAAAAAATACACATTTTTTACGGAGGAGAAAAGAACAAAAATTGACATAAAATCCTTTGAAAATAAGTTTTTTTCGACATATCTTTTTGGTACCAATCGAGAAAATACCAAATTAAAAATGTATTTAAGGTTCCTTTTAAATTCTCCAGCTTTAAATAATATAAGCACACATACATATACAAAATAAATAAACCAATAAACCAATAAATAAAAATAAATAGAAATTTTAATTGATGCAAAGTCAACGAAAACAAATGATTGAAAAATTAAAAAGTCAAGGCTGTGTAAGCTTCAAAGATGACAAAGGAGAATGGTTAGCGGGTGCTAATAATATATTTGTTTTTACATATATTTTGGATGAATGGCCTGAACAAATAGTGGAAAAGGTCCTCGCACAATTCCTAAAAATGCTCAAAGTCCCCTTGAAAATAGCTGAAATTGTCAGAGCCGATGGCGGGTTCGCAGATGGGTCAAACTATTTAGCGAAGTCCGCAACTATGCAAAATGCCTTCGTTGATTTAAAATTTGGAAAAACTTCATATAATGACGAAACATTTGAGTCATAAGGCACAGTTGTTTAGATAGTGACTGATTTTTATTCAGACGCACTCGCTCCACTAAAAGGTGATGTTGGACAGCTGACAAACCATTTGATGGGCGGAATGGAAAAATTTCAAGCTGTGTGCAAACAGTAACAGTAAGATAAAAAATCAAGTCAAATTTTAGTGTTGGTGACAGCCCATATGATCACTCCCAAACTTGGCGCAGTGGTAACTTCACTCAAGTATCTGGTTGCTTCAGAATCAACGGTCACAACAGTGAAACAGGTAACTTGCGGATCAAAGACTTCAAGAAACGTTGTTGCCTCCTTTGTGAAAGAAATTTTTATTTACGGAGGATAAGATTGGGAAATTAATTTGGAGTGATTGTCGCTTTGTGATTCATGTAGTGTTTTATATACATATAAACATATATATATATAGTTAGTTAGTTTATTATTGCCATGGGAAAAATATAAATGAATTTTATATCACAGTCTAACTTTGTTTTTTATCTATATATATATGCATATACACAAACATGAATAAATAAAATAATAAATAAAATAAAATAAAAATATAACAAATATAACAAATATTCATTGGTACACCCCAACCCCCACATCAATCCCACAATAACTAACAGGAGAATCTTAGTATCCCAGATAATATCTTCAACATACGTTAAGTTGTGTCAATTGAAGTTCTGAAAAACCAAAGTCTGTGGTTAGATTTTTCTGGGAGTCGAAAAATTTCAGAGTTATAATTTTATTGTTTAAGTCCTAAAAACAATAAGAATAATGAAAGCGAAAATGGTTCGACGAAGACCTCAGCCCGACATGACAAGATGGTAGAGTCTAAATTTGAGAGATTCTCATATTATACTCATTGTCACCAAACGTGCCACAGGAAAAAAGGTTTTATCGCATAGTATGAGCCAACGCCACCAAATATTATTTTTTTTGGGTCGGCTATGTCCCATAATAATACACTACATGTTTTGCGAAAGCTCCCAGTATAAGAGAACTAGGTGGTGAAGCCTAAATTTTATAGCCTTATCGCTTTCTCGATCTTCTTAGACCATAATAAACTTGCTAAAAAAACATTCTGCCATCTCTGGAGAGCCATGTCGAGAAAAAATTACATCATCATGACAATTTTTGGGGAGAAGTCAGGTAGGGTTTAGGAGGCAACATATGATGCCAGTAGGGGTAAATAAATATGGGGAGCAAGGTTGCACCATCGATTTAACTATAAATTGAATAGGTCCAGGAGAACTGGACTATATAAATGTATTTGTAGGGAAAAACATATTTTTCCTAGGGGGGTTAAATAAAGGAGATGTTTAGGATTATATTATAACTCCCGAGGATAATATGGTGGATAAATTATTATAGAACCCTAGTAAATAAATAAAATTAATTATCTCGGGAAGGAGGCAACTACCTGCAGACTTTCAGATTTAAGCTTTTCAAGCCCCCCCGACCACTAAAACACTTTCAATTTTTCAATCTTTTCGATTTGAAAGATATTTTTAAAAATCGTCAGTCTTGACGACCATTGAAGACTGTTTTCAGCATGAAGAGGTCATATGATGCTCAACAAATATTTATAGGGTATTTTACAATTTTGAAATGCTTAAAATATTGTTATTGATTTTTAGGGTGGAAATCGAGAAGACATTTTCCATCCCCTTTAAATTCTTAAATATAAGTATATTTACACTTTGACTTTTAGTATGTTCTTGGCAGTGGTTTCGGGCGATACGAAGTCAAAGTAACCCAATCACCACGAACTGTTGTTTACAGTGTTGGCAGTCAAATGTCTTAACCCCTTAAAGATTTGGTCCCGTTATGAGTAAATACATAATATAAAAATATACATATATATATATATACATATATACATATATACATATCTATATATACATACATATATATTTCTAGGCAATGAGTATATGCTTAGTGGTAAAGTATATAAAAATGAACTCATTATATACGGGTTCAATTCCCATGGTGGACATATTTTAATCGTCATAAAAAAATAATAGACCCATTATATGGAGGTCCGTTTAAAATACTTCTAATGATGCCACCCAACCCGTATATAGTCGGAGGCCTCTTCATAGGCATACCGACATACTCCCGCCTAAATCAACGATAAACCCTGGGTGCAACCCAATTCCTCCCATATATGGGATAAAACGGACTGACGATAGCTGGTATGCTGGACCCTTAAGTGGGAGAGCTCAGTGACAATAGGAACGGGAAGGACCAATGTCCATGCTGTTCTCTTCCTCCGGGAAGAAACGGACGACAAAATGGAAAAACATGCCCTCGCAAAAGCATTCTACAATCTACAATCTACAATCTATATTTCTATTTCTCAATTTCTAGGAAGAGGAACCTTATCCATCCTCAAAAACACCCCAAAAAAAAATACAAAACCCAAACCCAAACCCAAACCCAAACCCAAACCCAAACCCAAAAACCAACCCCCAACCTCAAACACCAAACACCCCGACCAAACACCCCGAACAATCTCTGTCTTGAGATATTTTTGTGTTGTAGAATAAGGTGTTATTTGTTTATTTGGTTTTGTGTACTACGATAAACCTCAAACAGTAAAAAAAAACACAACATAAAATTACATGATAGTGAAAATAAATAAAATAATACTAATAATAAAATGATAATAAAAACATTTTGTTTTTTTACTGTTTGAGGTTTATCGTAGTACACAAAACCAAATAAACAAATAACACCTTATTCTACAACACAAAAATATCTCAAGACAGAGATTGTTCAGAAGGCCATTATTGCGGCAAATATCTTCCTTTTGGATTTCCGACTGTGTCTGAAATCCTTAAATGACAACGATTGATGGATGGTACTTTTGAAAAAATACACATTTTTTACGGAGGAGAAAAGAACAAAAATTGACATAAAATCCTTTGAAAATAAGTTTTTTTCGACATATCTTTTTGGTACCAATCGAGAAAATACCAAATTAAAAATGTATTTAAGGCTCCCTTTAAATTCTTTAGCTTTAAATAATATAAGCACATATACATATAAAATAAAGAGAAAGAGAAAGAGAAAGAGAAAGAGAAATACAGGATTGGGGAATTAAATTAGAGAGAAATTGACGATTTGTGAGTTCATTTTATGGTTATGTTTAGTTTATGTTTTTGTTTTAATGGTCTTTTAAATTCTTCAATATAAATGGATATTCTAATTGTTTTGATAGTTTTTTTGGATTTATCGTAGTACAGCGTAAGTTAAAATCAACTCTCGCACACACAAAAAAAAAAAAAACTTTTTATGTTCCTCCGTAAAAATGTTTATTTGCACAAAGGTACATTAATTCGTTGTTGTTGAAGAAGTTCAGACACAGTCGGAATCAAAAAAAGAAGATATTTATCGTAATAATGGCATTTTGAACAATATCCATCTTTGCTGAAAAAAAATAAAAAAAATACGTATTTAAGGATCGGGAAATTGGAGTGACGATTTGTGATTGAATTCTAATGTCTTTCTTAAATATATGGATATTATAATTTTCCATTGGTAATTCTTTGGATTTATCGTAGTACAGCGTAAGAGAAAACACAAATAAAACAAGTTTATATTTTTCACCAACTTCAAATATTTTTTATTAAAAGGGTGAAATTCTTAAGTGATAACATAATAAATAATAAATAAATTTTAATAAAGTCAATAATCATGCAAACCCAACTACAAAAAATCAAAGAAAGTTTGATAAGTGAAGGATGTTTTAACTTAAAAGATGAAAAAGGAGAATGGTTTTCAGGTCCTGCTGACATATTTGTCTTCACATATGTGCTGTAGTAATGGCCTTTCTAAATTCAGGAAAAGATTTTAACACGATTCAAAGAAATGACCAAAGTTCCACTGAAATTAGCTTAAATTGTCAAAGCGGAGGGCGGGTTATCAGATGGATCAAATTATTTGGCTAAAACTTCAACCATGCAAAATGCCTTGGTTACTTTAAAATTTGGAAAAACTTCAAATTTCACAGACATCTTTCAGTCAGAAGGCAACGCCACTGAGATAGTTCTTGCCTTTTTTACAGGAGCACTTTCTTCACTAAAAGGCGATATTGAACCGCTGACACAACATTTGATGGCCGGAATGGGGAAACTTCAAGTTCTGGCAAAAAAATAACAGCAAGATAAGCTCACCAGCCAAATTTTAGTGTTGGTGACAGCCCATATGATCACTCCCAAGCTAGGCGCAGTGGTAACTGCACTAAAGTATTTTGTGGCTTCGACAGAAGCTATACAAGTCGTGAAAAGTGTGACTTGCGGATCAACGACAAAAACATCAGTTGTGGCTAGGTTTTAGAATGAAAGCTTTATTTATGGAGGATAGGACTGGGAAATCCATTTAAAATGATGGTTAGTTTGTATGTTATGAGTCTCAATTAAGCACCAAATCTTAATGCTCATCAGCTTAAATTTATAGTTAATTTGTTTATCGCTTACACCGTTACTTCACAAATCATAAATAAACTTGAGAAAAATTACAAGCTTTTTGTTTGTTTGTTTTTTTTAATATGAAATTAATTTAAGCATATATTTTCTTTAGAACGTACTTTAAAATATATTTCCTCCGAATCAATTAAAAGGCATAGAAATATTACACTTTGAGTTAATGTTGTATCAAATCCGGCAATAAATTCACCGGAATTTTTCGAGTACTTATTATCTCGATGGTAGTGACACTTTTCAATTTTCCGTGGCTCAGAATATCAATGCGTCCAAGTTATTAGTCAATAAAATCGCTGAGCTTGATATTATGGAACACTTTGGCTTGGCGCTCGTTCGATTGTTAGACTATGAACGTAAAAATTTGGGGAAGCACTTAAACTGTCTTAGCAAACAGTGCATTTAAACTGACCTTTTAAGCTTTACTGCCACCAGTCAATGAAGGAGAATGGTGTTTACTGAGAGATTAACAAAGAAAGATATCACAATTACATGATTTGTGTTGATTTTATATTTTTATAACTACACCCAAAATATTTAAGATTCCAGCAAAATATTAAGCTGATTCGATGACTGTTTCTTTCGCCAATCGACACATCTTAACAGGTACTGAAGCTCTTCTCCAGGAATTTAAGATTCTCCTGGTGGTTATTATGTGCTGAGGTTGGGTTAAGATAAAAAATGATGGGTCTTAAATGTTTTAGATTTCTATTTATTCGATCCATTAAATAATTTATTTATTTGAGTGAAAAACAAAATGTAGGTAAAAATATTTGTAAATATTTTATTTGTGACTTGCAGCGATAATAAAGATTCCTCGGGTGACCAAATCTGAGGTTCTTGCAAAAGGAAGAAACGATATTGTATTTTTTTTTCATTAACATATACACATTTCAAGGTATTTTAATAGGAATAAGCCCATGTTTGGTTCTTCAAAACACTGATTATGTGGTGGCTGACTTGAGAATCCAGGCTCGCTAAGGTGGATTGATTTATTGAATTCACAAAATGTCCCCAATCATTTCTTCCTTGTTTTTTGTTTACATCCCGATATTTCACATATAAGTATTCCCATGCTGTTCCCATCCCAACGCCAGTTTAGTGATCGTTAAGACGTGGATATTTTGTGCGAATTGCACGATGTGAAGCAAGCAAGAACAAGTGTTTTATTCCACCATCATCGATCGGAGAAGTCTTTTAAGTTGATTGGATTTGGCGATTCTCCTGTTTATGTTTGAATGTCAAGTGCTGTCGGAGATTGGTTATCGGAAACCAAACACCACACAATTTTTGTATGTTCTTGGCGATTATGAAGTCGAAGTAGCCTAAACACCACGAACTGTTGTTTACAGTGTTGGCAGTGAAATGTCTTAATCTCTGGAAGGTCTGGCCCCGTTATGAGTTAACTTCATCAATTTTTATATGATCATCAAATGTGTATATCTATATATTGGATTTCGATTATTCAACACTATTGATGAACCTCGCAATATTGCTATGGGTCTCAGTTCAGATCAAACTCTTATCGTCATTAATATACCCAATCTCCATCAAGGAGTCACTACATTGAGCACTTAGTATGCTTCGTAATTTAACCTGTGTAGCCGCAAATAAGTGTCTTCGTTCCTATGGGCTTTGTGGCGAAAACACCATATCCGACCGAAGTCACTTGATTTAAGTTGGCATGCATATCCATTTTGTTCGATTGACCCTAATGATTTCGCAAGTCTCTTCACTAAATTTTGAATAACCTTTTGATTGGACGTCTTGCGGAAGTTATCGGCCATATGAATAATCATTGTTATGAATTCTCTCGAGTTTGCATAGCCTCAGAATAGGAGTGGAACATGGATTTCGAAGTATACTTTGGAGCAAAGAGTTCGAAATTGCTAAAATATTTGTCTTATGGGATTATCATTTCTTTGTTTGAAATTTGGTCCATTGATTCCGCCACAATATCATGTTTTGGCAACTGTGGGCGATTCGACATTCACAAAGGACAATACATCCACAGCTTATTTCAAACAGATCTGTTTTTACATTTAAAACACTTTGCCTTTGGAGTTTTTGTTGGGCGAATCAACGACTGAGTGGGATGATGTTTGTTTTTATGTCTTTTTAAATGATTTTTTGGTCATGGTTGCTTGGCATTCTGGACACTTGATTGTCTTATTGTTAATTTTGGGGAGTCCTCTTTTTACATGAAGCCTTGCATCCATTATTCTTCTGAACTCTCTTCCACAATATCGACAAGTAGTTTAATTCATTCTTTTCATGTGTTGCCTTCGTAAATTATAAAGATACTAATAGAATGTTATTACAATATCTCCACAATATCGACAAGTAGTTTAATTCATTCTTTTCATGTGTTGCCTTCGTAAATTATAAAGATACTAATAGAATGTTATTATAATATCTCCACAATATCGACAAGTAGTTTAATTCATTCTTTTCATGTTTTCGTGTTTCCTTCGTAAATTATAAAGATACTAATAGAATGTTATTACAATATCTCCACAATATCGACAAGTAGTTTAATTCATTCTTTTCATGTTTTCGTGTTTCCTTCGTAAATTATAAAGATACTAATAGAATGTTATTATAATATCTCCACAATATCGACAAGTAGCGTAAATAAAAAAGATACTAATAGAATGTTATTATAATATCTCCACAATATCGACAAGTAGTTTAATTCATTCTTTTCATGTTTTCGTGTTTCCTTCGTAAATTATAAAGATACTAATAGAATGTTATTATAATATCTCCACAATATCGACAAGTAGTTTAATTCATTCTTTTCATGTTTTCGTGTTTCCTTCGTAAATTATAAAGATACTAATAGAATGTTATTATAATATCTCCACATTATCATATAGAAGTTTAATCTTATCTTTTCATGTTTTCGTGTTTCCTTCTGTAAAATTATAAAGATAATAATAGAATTTTGTTATTATAATATTCCTACAAATATCGATGAAGTTTAATTCATTCTTTTTCATGTTTTCGTAAGTTTCCTTCAGTAAATTATAAAGATACTAATAGAATGTTATTATAATATCTCCACAATATCGACAAGTAGCGTTTAATTCATTCTTTCTATGTTTTCGTAAGTTTCCTTCGTAAATTATAAAGATATCATAGAATGTTATTATAATATCTCCACAATATCGACAAGTAGTTTAATTCATTCTTTTCATGTTTTCGTGTTTCCTTCGTAAATTATAAAGATACTAATAGAATGTTATTATAATATCTCCACAATATCGACAAGTAGTTTAATTCATTCTTTTCATGTTTTCGTGTTTCCTTCGTAAATTATAAAGATACTAATAGAATGTTATTACAATATCTCCACAATATCGACAAGTAGTTTAATTCATTCTTTTCATGTGTTGCCTTCGTAAATTATAAAGATACTAATAGAATGTTATTATAATATCTCCACAATATCGACAAGTAGTTTAATTCATTCTTTTCATGTTTTCGTGTTTCCTTCGTAAATTATAAAGATACTAATAGAATGTTATTATAATATCTCCACAATATCGACAAGTAGTTTAATTCATTCTTTTCATGTTTTCGTGTTTCCTTCGTAAATTATAAAGATACTAATCGAATGTTATTACAATTACTATTTTTTTATTATATGGAGTTCTCAAGATATTTTCCTACGTATTACTTAGGAATGAAAAGTGCAAATTAATATCTATATAAAAAACAATATAAGGAAATAGTTTGAAAGGGATTAAAAAATAATAATAACAAGACGGCTGAACCAATTTTTTTGTTTTATAACCTTCTGTATTTAGAATCATACTTCTTGATGAAAAACATTTTTATCGTCAATAGTGGGCTAAGTCCACCAAACATTTTTTGGACTATAATATCGCTGCATGTTTTTGCAATATCTCCCACTCCGAGACAACAACATGGAAAAGTTCATTTTCTAAGCTTTAACGCGTTCTTGATCTGTTAGATCATATAACAACAAGCAAAAAACCATTCTGCCATCTCCGAAGAGCCATGTCCAGAAAGAATTACATCATTATGACAATTTTTGGGTAGAAGTCCAGATAGGGTTACGGAGGCGCAATAAGATGCCAGTAGGGGTAAATCAATATGGGGAGCAAGGTCGCACCCTCATATTTAATTTATATTGAACAGGTAGGTCTAGTCTAGGAGAACTGGACTTCAAATGTAAATGTTTTATTATAAATAGAAGAAATATTTAAGCCTATCATAATTCCCGAGGAAAAAAAGTCCCAAAGGGTAGTCGAATCATAGAACCTTAACAAATAATAAAAAATAAAAAAATATATCGGGAAGGTCTGGAGTGCTGTTGCCATATTATGCAGATTCACATCAAACGATTCAATGATAGAATTTATCGAATTTATTCCTGGCTTTCACAATGTGCAATTCGTTCGGAAATAAATGGTATGCGCAATCACTAAATTTGAATAAAATCCATTAACTCATAACGGGACCAAACTTTTAAGGGGATTAAGACATTTCACTGCCAACAGTGTAAACAACAGTTCATGGTGATTAGGTTACTTTGACTTCGTATCGCCCGAAACCACTGCAAAAAATATTAAGAATTTAAAGGACCATTATATGGTTATATCGGATATATTTTTATTTAATTATATCTATACCAATAAATGTTAACATTGTGTTTTTTGTTCAAAGTTTGAGGTTTATCGTAGTACAGCACAAATAAATTATAGGGGTAAGGATGGTCGATGAATACATGTTGGCATTGTGTGTTTGTCAAATTTGAGGTTTATCGTAGTACAGCACCAATAAATTATAGGGGTAAGGATGGTCGATGAATACATGTTGGCATTGTGTGTTTGTCAAATTTGAGGTTTATCGTAGTACAGCACCAATAAATTATAGGGGTAAGGATGGTCGATGAATACATGTTGGCATTGTGTGTTTTGTCAAATTTGAGGTTTATCGTAGTACAGCACAAATAAATTATAGGGGTAAGGATGGTCGATGAATACATGTTGGCATTGTGTGTTTTGTCAAATTTGAGGTTTATCGTAGTACAGCACAAATAAATTATAGGGGTAAGGATGGTCGATGAATACATGTTGGCATGTGTGTTTGTCAAATTTGAGGTTTATCGTAGTATTAAAGCACCAATAAATTATAGGGGTAAGGATGGTCGATGAATACATGTTGGCATTGTGTGTTTGTCAAATTTGAGGTTTATCGTAGTACAGCTTGAGACCCTTATGATCAACAAATAACAATAACCTGTTATTCTTTGACACAAAAATATCTCAAGACAGAGATTGGTCAAAATGCCATTATTACGGCAACAACCCCTTTTGGATTTCCGACGGGGGGTCTGAAGTCCTTTTTTTTTGTTGATTATTTTTTTAGACATATCTTTTTGTACCAATCGAGTAAATTCAAAAAAATGTACATACCGTCCCTTTAAATTCTTCAGTTTTAAAGAGGATAATAAATAAATTTATAAAGTACAATACAGTAAAAAGCAATAAATATCAACAAAATCCATTCATTGATGCAAAGTCAACGAAAACAAACAATTGCGAAATTAAGAAGTCAAGGCTGCTCAAGCTTCAAGGATGACAATGGAGAATGGGTGGCGGGTCCTAAGGACACTCTTCTCTTTATATATATTAGGGACGAATGGCCTGAAAAAATAGTGGTGAAAGTCCTAAAACGATTCATACAAATGCTCGAAATCATCAAGAAATTAGCTGATATTGTCAAAAAGGATGGCGGGTTCGCAGATGGGACCAACTATTTAACGACGTACGAAACTATGCAAAATGCCTTGGCTGATTTAAACTTTGGAAAAACTTCGTCTCAAAAAGGCTAATTCGGTTCGTCAGGCACAGCTATTTAGCTTGTGACTGATTTTTATTAGGTGCTAATTTCAGCCAGATGACAAATTATTTGATGGGCGGAATGCAGAGATTTCAATCTGTGTGCAATCAAGAACAGGGTAATAAAGAGTCAAGTCAAATTTTAGTGTTGGTGACAGCCCAAATGATCACTCCCACAATAGGCGTAGTGGTAACTTCACTCAAGTGCCTGGTTGCTTCACCATCAACTGTCACACAAGTGAGAGAGATAAATTGCGGATCAACGGCTCCTACGACAGTTATGGCCTCCTTTCGGAAAGAAACTTATATTTACAGCGGATAAGATTGGAAAATTGATGTGAAGCCATTGCCGATTTGATTTGTGATTCATTTAGTGTTATATATATAAACATCTATATATATATATTGTATGTTCCCCCAAATGCCTACCTATACCTATATACCTATATATATATATTTTCCTATATATATTTTATTTGTATTTTTCTACTGCCAACAACAGTTCGTGGTGTTTGTGTTACTTCGACTTCATAACACCCGAAACCAGGCCGTAAAGGCGAAGAAAATAAAGTGAAGTTGTTTTAAGTTTGGTTTTCTCTTCAGACTCTCTGTTTTGTTTTGTAAAAAATATCAGGACATTTTTCTTTTCTATGTTAAAATCTATAATATAATTGGATACTCATTCACAATATAACTCTGAAACATACAACTAGTATAATCTACATTTCTATATCTCCTCGAAAAAATAATATTACCTGGCCTTCTCGATGTTCACATAAAAGGCATCGACAGTCTCGTACACGTTTCAAACTTGGCTGCTTCTCGCATACAAAATACGGATTCGAAAGAAGAATGGCGAGCAGGAAATGGGTTGATTAACGAGACTGAGTACATTGGTCTAAAACACAGACAGTTTCAATGAACATGCTTTTGCACAACACATGTTAGCTCAATATCCCAAAGATGGAAAAACACCTTTCACTGAAGAGAATACGGGCGGACTCTGGGTCTATAGGAGAATTATTTATTACCAATCAGTGGGTACTGCTATTGTTTCAATACAGCCTCAATCGGCCGCATTAGGCATTGTTTCAACAATTGTCGGGACAGTATTCATATGGGAGGTGACGACTCGTATGAAAGTGTAACCTCATCCAGTTGGGAAAAGGACTTAACCGATGGTATAAAGGCAAGCGCAAGGTTATCAGTCCTTAAACGGCCATACCCCATCGCATAAAAGAATTCGATAGTAAGTTAGAAGTATGGCAAACACATGATTATATATTTAATGTTTATGTTGTGAAGGTAAAGAGAGCAAGCGGCAGAGCCTTAGAGCCCTAAGGTCTGCATCTCGTGTAGAATTGCAACATCCCTCACATGTATGGCGCACCAATAAAATAAAGAATATTCAACTATTTTTCTACTAAGAAAAAAGTTCGTTTAAATCGACTCTCTGCTCTCACCGACATAAATCAGATACGCTATTCCCCCCCAAATATTATAAGTCTAAATATTTATTTAATCCAAATCATATTGCCAGGTTTGGTCCCTACGGCGTAATCCGCTCACAACAACTTTGGCCTATTTTCTACTCCTCTTTCCATTTCTTTAGCTTCCAATTATGGCGAGGTTATCCTGGTCTGTGCATAGATCCATTTTTGTCTCCATTTTCTGGTTTGATATTAAAGTGTTAGATTTCGTGGTTTTTTATTTGATTCTATTATTTGGATTTTCTGAGTACTGGTTACCCTTTTGAGTTCGAAATGCTTCGTGGTTTTCTTTCCTTGACTTCGCTGAGTTTACCTCCCCGTTCCCAGACGACTGAGAAAGTGCATGGGAATTGGAGTCCAAGCTTTAAGGTTGATATCGCTGCGATGAATTGGAATGTGAATATCTTGAACCCTGTTTCCGACATTATTTATTGTTATTATTGATGTTCTAATTTATATTATTATTAAAATCGATTCTATGTTTAATTTTGTAAATTACCCAGTTTCTTTTGACTTTATAAACACATTCATTACAAAGATATTCGCTCGATTGATCAAATAGTTAGACAACTTTAGATACATAAGGTATATACATTTATAATATATGTCGAGATATTAAAAGTTTTCTAAATAGATTTATGGCCATCAGTATACTCAAACCAATTATTTCAATTTCGACCCTTTCAGCAAGCTTGCCGAGTGAGGCTGCCGTGAGAGATGATGTACTTCTCTCCGGTTTCGAAGGAGAAACTGCTGTCGATACGGATACTGTTTAGTTATTTCAGTTCCCGAAGAGTGTAGAGATAAAGGCTATATGTAATTGATCCATCATCTACTTGAGGATTATCTATATTTTCAATGATACGACTTATACCGCCCCCCATTAGGAGAACCGCCGAGATAAGTTATTTGGGTGTGACAATCACAATCCACTCGTATGTCACAGGAAATAAGTTGGGCTATTTCTTGCAAAAGTTTTCTTGGGAGGATAACGAGATGCATGCATCCGTAGCCCGTGTTAATGAGGTTAATGAGACTGTCTGACTAGGAAGGAAAATGGAACGGAGCGAAGGGAGTGAATGCGATAATTAGTATATTTTGTGAGGGTGGTGAATTTCCAGTGTTGGTGTGTGACTTGTTGCGGACATACCACATGGGTAAAATAATCCAATGTTTTAATCAATGATTGTTTTTATGTATTTTTATACTTAAAATATGTTGTAGATGATAGCAAAAAAACTAAATATAATAAGAATTATCTGTATTAATACTGATAATAATAAAGAAAGAAACAAGAATTTACTACAGCCTTAATTCTCTTGGATGATCCAGGGCAAGATATGATTAGCATGTCGGCAATATTTACTAAACCAAGGTTTCCTTCCCTACTACTTTGTGTTTCGCTGCTTCTTGAAAGGCAATTCGGACATGTATTTGATATAGAGAGACATATTATTTTAGACGAAGAATGTTCATTCAAATCTATATTTTTACATAGAAGTCCAGGTTATATGTATATAGATATGCCAACGTTCTATGGCTGTCGCCTTGATGCCTGGACAGATATCAAACTGTTTGCATTGAATCGATAAGCTTCCAACTCCATTTTGTTAGACCCAAGGGACACAGCAGTATAAAGATGTCTGAGTGATGTTTCAGAGATTTAGCAATTTCCATACTTTTTTATTCTTAGGTGATGAGAAAAACGACTTAACATACTAATCATAGACTAACCAAATAGAGAAATTCCCTAATCTTCCAGACAATTTTTAACTATTCATAGAATTTGAATATGAAACTGTTTCACCAAATATGTTTAACGATGACATCAGTAATTGATTCATGATAATTAGCCATTTTTTATATTCCATAATATCCATAAGATGATTTTAATGTTTTTTGCTTGTTCTACAACTTAAAAATAGCATAATTTTATATTATCATTAAATCTTTGCGAGTTTGAAACTAACCTCATCGGAACTATCTTTGAGCACAACATCGTCACCCACGTTCGACCATTTGGCTACTTTGCTCCAAGATCGATACACCACAGAATCACTAGGCACAAAAGTATCAGGACAGCCCTTCTTGGTTGAGTAGAGTGGCCCGACAGTGGTGCTGTTGTTTGGTCCAGTTACTGCTTTTCCAAAACAGACATTGCAGTATTTGTAATGGATTTCTCCGCTCGCGAAGGTGATATTGGGGGGTTTTGAGACTTCCGGGCCATACACTTATTGGATACTAAATGTGCCGCTGGGGGTAGGCTAGAGTTTGATCAGAATTTTCCCTGCACTGTCTTTGAAGAACAAATTGATTCCTGATTTTGCACTTGGCCCCAAGATTGAGACACCACTTACTCACTAGGCACTAGTACTCGCGTACAAGCCGTCAAAGTTCCTGCTGAGGGAAGAATGGTGACTCCGTTGTTGGGTCCTCCTGTTGCCACTTTCCCATTATTGATGTTGCAGTACTTGTACTTGAGATCGCCGTCCTTGATGTCACAGTGGTGGGGTGAGTGAGGGCGGTGCCTTCAACTGATACACGTTTGTAGGTGCCATTAAACTGAGACAGGCCAGATTGACGGTTAAAGCGATGAATAATAGAATTAATGGAGATTTCATGGGCACAAATATCCTTTCTAATATGTAAACTAAATAATATACCTTATGTCGACCTGGAACCTATGTTTTAAAGAAAGCAACTCCTTATCATCCTTATTGCCGTTGCATACTTAAGGCTAGAAGACATGTTTGGGTATCGTTGTACTTTCTGTATTTTATAAAAATAGTCACAAGTGATGCCGATGTTATCTTAAATTTGAAAGGAGATCTTTTTTCATATATTTAACGAAACCTGAAACTACCGATGACATTGCTATACGGAATGCCAAGCGCATTATGAATGGTCCAATCATCTTTTAAAGTATGAGTATAAAGGACAATGGTTCGAAAAGTATCATTTGCATTATCGGAGCACATCAAGATCTTATTTTTATTGGAAAAAATACAGGAAATAAAATATGCATCTATTGAGCCTAATCTTTTTTGGCATTAAAAACATTCGTTGAAGGTTTTCCTTAATTAATTTTTTCAATGCAGCTTAAAATCGTGGAAAATATTTATAGTAGTGCAGGATCAATAGAAAAGAAACAACAGAAAATCGATTAAAAAATATGCATAAACATTATTTGACTTTTACAGACACATGTTTTTGTGTTGTTTAGTTTTTTAAGCAATATTTAGACATCTACATCTAAAATACATATTGAAACTTTCAATGATGCCATTTAAGAAACGTCTCCCATTTGATTTCCGACAGAGTCAAGTCCTCAAACAGATAACCATTGATGGTAAATTTAAACCAATACATTTTTTTGACAGAGGAGAACGAAGACAAAATCCATGTGCATATTTTTGTTAATATTTAACCAAGAACTAAAGGGGCCCTTCGGATTTTTTACATACATTTTATATTCAAGCTCTAAAAAACATAATTTTTTGTGAGACCAGCTTGTGTCAGGATCCTTCAAATTATAAATTTATAATATAAACGCAATTGGTTGTCATTTAAAAATGAATGAAGTCCATTAACTCAGAACGGGACCAAATCTTTAAGGGGTTAAGCGATTCGACTGCCAACACAGTTCGCGGTGTTTGGGTTACTTCGACTTCATAACACCCGAAACCACTGTCAAGAACAGTTAAAATATTTACATTTAAGAAGGACCATCATACGGTTCTGGCGGATATATTTTTATTTAGTTATATGCATAATTTGTACAATAGAAAAAAACAAACTAAACACATAAACTAAAACACAACAAGAAATGAATCACAAATCGACAATCAATCCAAATGAATTTTCCAATCTTATCCATCGTAAATATAATTTTCATTCAAAAAGTTGGCCGTAACTTTCGTTGGAGCTGTTGATTCGCAATTTATCTTTCTCACTTGTGTGACAGTTTATGGTGAAGCAACCAGGTACTTGAGTGAAGTTACCACTGCGCCTAATTTGGGAGTAATCATATAGGCTGTTGTCAACACTAAAATTTGACTTGACTTTTTATTACCCTGTTCTTGATTGCACACAGATTGAAATCTCTGCATTCCGCCCATCAAATCCTATGTCAGCTGTGCAAAATTACCACTTAGTTCGGGAAGTACACTTGAATAAAAATCAGTCACAATCTAAACAGCTGTGCCTTATTGTGTAAATTTTTAGTCGTTATGTGAAGTTAATCCAAATTTAAAATTCACCAAGGCATTTTCCATTAATGCGGCCTTCGTTAAATAGTTGGTCCCATCCACGAACCCGCCATCCTCTTTGACAACCTCAGCTAATCTCTTGGTGATTTCGATCATTTTCCCTATTCTTTACATAACCTTAAGCTGTAATTATACAGGCCAATCGTTCTAAACATATGTAAAGATAAGAGGATAATCAGGACTCACAAACCATTCTCCATTGTCATCCTTGAAGCTTGAGCAGCCTTGACTTCTTAATTTCGCAATTGTTTGTTTTCGTTGACTTTGCATCAATGAATGGATTTTGTTGATATTTATTGCTTTTTATGTTATTGTACTTTATAAATTTATTTATTATCCTCTTTAAAACTGAAGAATTTAAAGGGACGGTATGTACATTTTTTTGAATTTACTCGATTGGTACAAAAAGATATGTCTAAAAAAATAATCAACAAAAAAAAAGGACTTCAGACCCCCCGTCGGAAATCCAAAAGGGGTTGTTGCCGTAATAATGGCATTTTGACCAATCTCTGTCTTGAGATATTTTTGTGTCAAAGAATAACAGGTTATTGTTATTTGTTGATCATAAGGGTCTCAAGCTGTACTACGATAAACCTCAAATTTGACAAACACACAATGCCAACATGTATTCATCGACCATCCGTATTATTCTTATTAATTTGTCGACCATCAGGGTCAAGCTGTACTACGATAAACCTCAAATTTGACAAACACACAATGCCAACATGTATTCATCGACCATCCTTACCCCTATAATTTATTTGTGCTGTACTACGATAAACCTCAACAAACCTTAACAAAAATAAGTCGAAAGATTTTTAGTTAATCATCAGATGGAGATACTTTTTGTGATCTATTGAATCCGACAAATCAAATTGAACAAATACATCGTCCATAACATGTGTACTACGATAAATTCTACGGTCACCCAAAAAATGCCAGCGTTGATCTTGGGTTCTTACCGAACCACAAATTCTGGATCTTCGATCGTTTTTGGAATGGAGTGTTTCACGGTCCCCATCTGTTGCATTCGAGGCATTGTGCTTTTGATGTATTCACATCTGCTCGAGTCAATATACGCATCCATTTTATTTTTCCTTGTTGTATTTAAGGACTTCAGACGAATCCAAAGGGAGCTGTTGCCGCGATGATGGCATTTTGAACATTCTCTCTTCTCACTCTCCCCGTGCTTATTTGTATATATATTTTATATATGTACCTATATATAGGGATATGTATATCGGTGTCAAACCTCTACATACATGCATGCATAAAAAATAAGGTGCGTTTATTGGTATGCTTTTATACTCATTAACATATCCATAATTCAAGGGATTTCAATACGAAACAAGCCAAAACACTGAGTGTGTGGGGTGGCTGACTTGAGACTCCAGGCGAGTTGAGAGGGATTGAATTTTCAAAATGTCCCAATCATTTCTTCCTTCCTTTTTTTATTGTTGTTTACATCCCGATATTTCACATAAAAGCAATTCCATGCTGTTCCCCTCTCCACGCCTATTTGGTGATCGGTAAGACGCGGATATTTTGAACGAATTGCACGATGTGAAGCAACCATGAACAACTGTTTTATCCCATCATCACCGATCGGAGATGCCTTTTGAGTTGGTGATTCCTATTGATTTGTCAAGTGTGTCGTTGGATATTGGTTTTCGAAAACCAAACTTCACACAATTTACACTTCGACTTTTAGTATGTTCTTGGCGGTGGTTCCGGGCGATACGAAGTCGAAGTCGCCTAAACACCCCGAACTGTTGTTTACAGTGTTGGCAGTGAAACGTCGTAATCCCTGGAAGTTTTGGTCCCGTTATGAGTTAGTGGACTTCATTCATTTTTATATGGTAATCAAAGGCGTTTATATTTATTATTATATGTGTATATCTATATATTGCTATATGTGTGCATTATGATATGATGACATGTGTATATATTAAGATGTAAATATTATTATTATTATTATGTAGGTTGGTATCTGCATCGTTGTGTTGGTCTGGCGTTCGTATCCAAAAAATCGTTACTGTTGATGGTTTTGTAAAGTTTGAATAAGGTTTGGGTTGGGGGTCGAGGTCGGGTATTGAATATGTTGAGATTTGGGGAAAAATCTGCATTCACATATATACTTAATATCTTCTAATCAGTCTCTCTTAACAAGGCATTTCCGCTGCAAGTATTCCGACTCTTTGCGAAGTTCAGCATACTTTATAACCGCCTTTATTAATGAGTGAATCATGTACAACATTTTTTTGGGTTTGTTCTGACGTGTTTTCGAAAATTTGGTGCATTATTTTGCGGGGTTTATTTTTTATAAAAACGTGAACTCAAAAAAGATTGCGGATATGTTGGATGAGTGCTTTTTGAGGTGCTTTTTGAAAGGAGTTTTTGCGATTTTAGTGTGACATAAAGGACACTGAATTTGTTTAATTTCGTGTGGAAAATACACGGGAAAAACTGAGCCGTGTTCTCGAAACAACGGCCGACATTGAAGTAACTCTTTGATATCAAATCAGAAAACGGAGACAAAAATGGCTCTGTGCATGGATAAACGCACTGTGCTTGGAAGCCAGCTCAAATAAATGGAAAGAGGAGTCTTAGAAAATAGGCCAAAGTTGCTGGATGAGCGGATTAAGTCGCAGGGACGAAATCTGGCAATATGGACTATGTTTATGAGGGAAAAAGTAAGGATAACAAACCCTGACTAATGTCGGCGACAGAGTAAAGTAGATATAAACTCACCTTAACGTGCTATCTTTTTATACACACTGTATTGTATTTATGGATGCATGTTAAGTTTACTCACCCACCATTACATCTGGATCTTATTAAGTTGTACAACAGTCTAAAGATCACTGGAATCATTTCAACGCCATTGTTCCCCGAACGTAAATACTCCAGCGTAAATTGCGGCGAAGCCAGGCAAAGCTCCAGCACAACAATTCCTTGAACTGCACCTTGCCACTCGGTAAATATCTTTGATGCCATTTGTTTGATATTCAG